>QRDG01000117.1:0-26704 GCA_012064385.1 Puccinellia tenuiflora
GTAAAACAATATGGAAAATTCGGTATATACATCCCAACAACCAAACCCTACATGCTTGTCGAAGTGTTAAATTTTGTGTGTGGTACTTTATGTTCAGCTGTCTTTTGTCGAGGTGTGAACAATTCTTTGTGTTCTTAGCTTCTTATTTATGTGTATATTTTGGTGTACGAACAACATATTATACCGCTATTATATTCCGACAAATTTTCGCTTTCGTATCGTTTCTGTTCCATATTCGTTCCGTATTCATTTTCGGTGATTTCCGTTTCCTTATTCATTTCCGGTTCGGCGAGACAAGCAGAAACAAAAACGATAAAGCATGTTTCCTTCCGTTTCCGTTCCGTTTTCAACCCTAGACCCCCGTCAAGCCCAGATCGGGTTCGGACGCCACTACCGCCGATCTGACCAAGAGTCGCCACCGCGCAGAGCTGCTTGCGCCATCGATCTTACCAGACCCGCCGTAGCACATAGCCGCTCGCAGCCCAGCTCTGATACGAGCGCCCCCCAGGACCCATCACAACCTTCGGTCGTGGAACCCGCCATCCCGTTTCTGCTTGACCGCATCGCCATCGTATCATCGTGGGAGAGACGCCCCATTGCCACCTTCCTTGGGGGCGAGCACAAGCTTTGTCGGCAGCCCCTCCGACAATGGCGGCGCGACGGAGAGGGAGGGTGGAGCCCTAAAGATGGCGGCACGTAGGGTTCCCCGTGTCACCAGGGGAGGACGACGTTAACTTAAGATGAACTATCGAGTGTCAGCGTGTCGAGATTCATGCATCATAGGGGATACAAAGATTAGATGAAAGTCGCCATCCCATGGAAGATCCAAAGAGAAGATGGATTTTCCAGTGATTATGGTCTTCGTGCACGCCTGGCTGGAAGATGACTATCGTGCACATCAATATCAGAGTCGTCACGAGGCGATATAATCGTGCACCTTGTTATTATTAACTATCTATATATGGTGCACCATGTTGTGCGGCATGGATGATGTACGTGGAAAAAAAATGCAGTGCAGGTCTGCATATATCATCCACTTACTTCTCATGGAAATATCTTATCTAAATAAATGGAGCACGTGGCTCCTGGTTCGGCAGGCATACGCAAGATTTCCATGGAGACAGAAGAGAAGAGAAATAGGAAGGCGAATACTACATTTTGTTTTCTGGCAGGGAGAAGACTACCAGATGATCGAGGCAATTGGGTGTGGTATCATCACAGGTCAAGCTGCAGCAAACCCCTGCCGAACATTATAGGTACGTACGTCTGGCCTGCCTGCCTGCCTAACACCAACGAACAATGATGCTAGAATCATCGCAGGGTAGTGGGATAAGGTGCTGACAGTCGTCCAAGGTCAACTAGTCCAAGAAGAACAGCCAAAGGTACCTAATCCCTGCAGGTAGAAAGCCGGAAAAAATGCTGTGCATATTCAGAAAAAAAAAATGTTCTAAACGACGACTTTTGCATGGCATGGTGACACCGACAGGGATCTCTGTCTGTCAATGGCGCGCGGCGGCTCAGCCGATTTCAGTATTCGAGTCACGGATTTCAATCAGAGACAATACGTTGGAGCTCCTGAATTCGACTGTGATGAACAATAGGGGAAGAAGAAAGCAGCACAGAACCACGCGAAGCAGCTAACTGAATATACACAGTCGATCAGGAGCAGCAACAAGAATCCACTCGCAGCAGCAGCAGCAGCAGCAGCAGCAGCAGCAGCAGTGAATCAGTAACTGACCTGTGTGTTCCTCTGGCGAGCTGGAGCAGCGCCCTGACAGCGGCCATCCGCGCGGCGCCGGCGGCCTCTCCTCCCTCGGCGAGCATGGACACGAGCGGCGGCACGACGCCGAGCTCCGGGAGCGCCCGCTTCGTCCGCTCGTCGGAGAGCGCCAGCCTCCCGACCTCCGCCGCCGCCTCCGCCCTCTCCTCCCACGACGCCCCGAAGCTCAGCCGCTTCACCGCCCTCCTCATCGCCGCCCCGACGTCTTTATCGCCCGCCGCAGCCATCGCCGGCGCACGCGGGCATCGATCGATCGGTCGAGGAGGTATGTGCAGGCACGTACGTGCGCTGCGGAGCGAGGGGTGGTGGCGGCTGGCGGAAGAAATGTTGGGTTTGGTTCGTGGCTTGCTGTTGTTTCGGCGGGCGGACGTGTAGAGCACTTGGTGTTTGGGTGGAGAGGTTTTGAGTTTTGACAAGCACGGTACGAAAAGGCGCGGCTTTTTATTGTAGGTGCGCCGCCTCCACGGCCGGCCGGCGAGGCCAGGGGGCACGTGCACGGTGCGGGGTGAAGTAGCGAGCGGCGATCTTTACCGCCGCCGGCTGTACGTGGCCGTGCTTGTTGCGAAAGGGCCGGGATTATGATGCGGTGCACCACCGGAACTGGGGATGGCGAGTCGGCCGAGTAATTGAGCACCGGACTAGATAACTACTGTACATGTGGCTGCGGCATTGTTTCGTAGATGTGACGACAGACGCATCCAAGGACGCGTACGTATTGCATCTGCCGCTCACGAGAAGGCTTGGCGGCTAGGCAAGGAGAAAAGTTGCAAGAGCCATATTTTGCACTACTTTTTCTTGACTGTATTGATTTTGCCTGCATCTGGAGAGACATAAACACTGTCATTTGGTTGTATATTGTAATTGTGTATTCTCATCACTTGGAACTTATCTTACGCAATCACATTTAATAAATTCGTCTACTTGACAGCCACATGAGGAGCAGCGAACAGCATAATGGCGTGTGCGGCGCGACGGCAGTGGAACGGTTGGAGCTGCGTGGGCGCGGTAAAGTTTACGGCACCGGACATACATGTACATAAGTACAGTATTAAAAAAATCTATATGTATATGTTCGTCGAAATAAGAAATTTATAACACGAAAGTTGTGGAGAACGGCGAGATGGATCTACTCAACGAAGGAAATTTTAAATGGTAAACGAGTGTGACAAATTTGATACAATTTGTCTAAAAATGGTATGAACTTTGGTCCAAAATTAAGAAGTTGTATTTGAAAAATTGAAAACCGATCATGGGAATAAAACCTACTCATCGACGCACATATATTTCGTGTATATTTCATCTCAAATTGAAACACGATTGTATAGATTAAAGAGTATTAAATAAAGGCTTACTATTTTTTGGCAACGCAATGTGAGCCAGCAAAGAAGTCGAGGGTGAATGAACCAATCCAGTACCATGTGGGCCCACCCAATGGTCAAAGGCACCAGAGCTCGTTATTTCGAGGGAGCTTACTCCAAACTTTCCCACGCAACGTGTGATATTCATAACGTGGCCAAACTCACCCTCCCCTGCTGGCGCGTACACGTAAGAGCATGTGTAACAGCTGACCTATCCTATATCCATTTTTTAGAGTCGTAGGACATCTGTTTTAGTGTTTTAGGGCACCAAAAAAATTCTGCTTTACCAGCTGCCCTATAATAGGCACCTCCTCTCTAACAATTGCCCTATTTTAGGGCAGCGCGGCCGCACCCCTCCTCTTATTTTTTGTGCTATTTGAGATATATTTTCAACCATAACTAATAAAACTTTACAAAAATGGCACATATAAAGCATAATCATAATAGATCCACTCAAACAACACATAGTTCATGTTGAATATAAATATATTGCCTAGCCCCTTTCTATCAACCCAAAATTTTGGTTTAGATGGGTAGTGCAGCAATTCTATATGGTATCAGAGCCAAGAGGTCTCGAGTTTGAGACCCCGCTCACGTGGATTAAAAAAAAGAAAAAAAAAGATCCTGCGGCGCGCTCCTATCCCACGCTAAGGACTAAAATAGCCTAGCCGTGAGGGGGAGTGTTGAATATAAATATATTGCCTAGGCTCTTTCCATCAGTTCAGACTTTTGGTCTAGATGGCTAGTGCAGCAATTGTATAGTTCAAACAATAAACATAGGTTCACACAAATAACATCATAAGTTCACACAAATTGAAAGCATAGAACTAGTTCAAACTAGAGAAGAACACATAGTTCATTCATCGTTGCCTTTGTTGGCATCATCGACAATGGCCTCTTCGGTAGTTTCATGAATGGTACCACCACCACCCATGCCACCAACACCTCCCAAGGCGGCACCACCACCACCTCCCATGGAACCACCACCTCCACCAAAGCCACCACCTCCCATGGCACCATCACCTCCCATGACACCACCACCTCCACCAAAGCCACCACCTCCGATTGCCGCCCCCATGAATCCCATGTAGCTCATGGATGTTCCCATGCCTCCCATAGCACTCATTGCACTCATGTAAGCCATTTGTTTCTTCACCAACAATTGATCACGACAAAGTTGCACATATTGCTTTTGCTTCTCATCCATCTTGCTTGTGTCCATGAACATAAGTCTTTGCTCGTTCTCGAAATCAAGCTTTTGTTCTTCCATAGCTAGCTTCTTCTCCTCCATGGCCACTTTTCGAAGCTCGGCCTTCGCCACTTGCTCCTCGGCCGCGACGCGCCTCTCCTCGGCCACGGCTCGCCTCTCCTCGACCACGGCCTTTCTCTCGGCCGCCATCTTAATCTCCTCCACCTCCTTCATTTTCATGATTTTTCTCTCCTCATTCATCTCAATTCGATGCTTCACCATTGCATCCAATGACACCTTGAGGTCATCATCAACCGGCTTCTTTTTTGCCTTCTCCTTGGCATACTTCCTTCCATCGGGCCTCCCGAGTGCGGTGGAGGAGTCGGGAGTGGTGCTTCTTTTTCCATCATCACTTGATGCCTCATCATAATCATCAAGATTGGTGACATTTCCCTTCTTGCCATTGGGAACTTGTAGAGTATCACGATTCTTCCATTTCTCACAACTCTCAAGCTCCGCATAGCAATGATGCAACGTGAAAGCTTTGCCTTTCTTGTCCTTGTTGCCCTTCTTGATCCTCTCCTTGAACAAACTTTGGGCAATGGAGTTCTAAAAATGACAAGGAATGCAATGGGTTAGAACAAGAATGGTAGAAAAAATGAAGTAACAAACAATGGTGTTCGACATCTTACTCGGTCATCACTATTGGTGCCACTTGGGTTCAAACGGTCCACATTTGCCAAACAAGCAGCCCACTTTTGGCAATCGGCGTTGATGATGCTCCATCGGTGACGAACCGAACCCTTGTTCCGTTTGATGTCACTCTTGTTGCGAGCAACAAAGAACTCCCACATCCGCAACCAATATGCTTCCTTGGGTTGCTCCACACCAACGGCCGCGTCCATGCCGACCCGCTTGTAAGCTTGGCATATCAATACGTCCTCATTGGTGGTGTAGTTTGCAGCTCTTCCAGTAGTCACGAACCCCTCTTCATCATTGTCAAGACCGTTATCACATTGTTGCTCATACTCTTGAGATGGGGTGTGTCGATGGTTTAGATCAACGGTGAAGATACGGGACTATGTACGTGCGGGCATCATCGATTGGGTTAGTAGACGAACGACACGGGAGACAAGATTTATACAGCTTCGGGACCCGGGAAACATCATCCGGTAATATCCCTACGTGCTGTTTGTGGCTATGTTGTATTCCTCATGGTTGAAGTCGCCGTATTGTGGGACGACTCCTCTATTGGACTTGTCTAATCTATCGGGCTCTGTCCCATCTGTCTTGGTTGTGTTGGGTTTGTCTAGGCTTGTCTCTCTTGGTGCTCCCGGCTCCTCCTTATAAAGGTGGAGGGCCGAGTTACAAGTAGAGTCCTCTTAGGACTCGTCTAATCTATTACAAGTAGGAAAGGTGAGTCCTTTTCCTATTATGAATGGAGTCGGCTTGCTAAGCTTCCTCCCGATGGGCCTCGTTAGTACTCCTTACGGGTACCCGTGTCCCATATCCACGACAGTAGCCCCCGAGCTTTCGGGTGACTTGTAGAGTCATGCGGAAGGTCTTGATTTGTTGAAGAAATGGGACACAGAGTCCGTGCCGGGTTCTTTGCCGGCTTGTAGATGTAGCGCTTTGCCGAGTTGTAGATGTCGATGATGTCGCGGAACCCAGCTTCAGCATTTGCCGAGTTATCGATGTAGGCGTTGCCGGGTTGTCGATGTAGATGTTAACGGGTTGTCGTTGTAGATTTTCCCGAGTTGTCGATGTAGGCGTTGCTGAGTCGTCGATGTCGGCTTCTCCTGCCGACTTGTTAATGCCGGCTCCTCCTGCCGACTTGTCAATGCCGGCTTTTACTGCCGACTTGTGCTGAAGTGACTCGGAATTTTTCTCCGAGTCCTCTTGACGAAATGTATGACTTTGCTCGAGCTTGTTTACAACCGGTATATATGTAGCCCCCGAGTGCCGGGTCGTTTGCCTGCGACGACTCGGGACTCCTTGATGTATAACTCATTTTCTTGAGATTTTGAACGGTCTAGCCCCCAAGTGCCGGGTTGTCTGCCTGCAGCAGCTCGGGACTCCTTTTGAGGTACCTGAAATAAAATTGCGTATGCATTATACCGTTCATGACGTATGAAAATAATTAAATAAATATTACAACGATTTGATTTATTTGTGTTAAAGTGATTAATCATTCGACTCGACTAAGCAGGCTTTCGCGGTGACTTTTTTCATGCAAATATGATTTGCTCTGTCGACAAAGCCTTCTGTGCTTCAGAGTCGATCCGACATTGTTCATACGCACTACTTGGTCTATTGCGTTTATCAACTGTCTTAGTAAAGAAACGAACGTCCATCTTCTGAGCCAGTATATCTATGTTTGGACCGCGCATCTGGCAGCTTGTCCTCTTTGGCAACCATGACTCAGAAGAATTAATAGCCAATGTCGATGGTTTAAATCAACGGTGAAGATACGGGACTATGTACGCGCGGGCATCGTCGATGTGGGTTAGTAGGCGAACGACACGGAAGACAAGATTTATACAGCTTCGGGACCCGGGAAACATCATCCGGTAATATCCCTACGTGCTGTTTGTGGCTAGGTTGTATTCCTCATGGTTGAAGTCGCCGTATTGTGGGACGACTCCTCTATTGGACTTGTCTAATCTATCGGGCTCTGTCCCGTCTGTCTTGGTTGTGTTGGGTCTGTCCCTCTTGGTGCTCCCGGCTCCTCCTTATAAAGGTGGAGGGCCGAGTTACAAGTAGAGTCCTCTTAGGACTCGGCTAATCTATTACAAGTAGGAAATGTGAGTCCTTTTCCTATTATGACTGGAGTCGGCTTGCTAAGCTTCCTCCCGATGGGCCTCGTTAGTACTCCTTACGGGTACCCGTGTCCCATATCCACGACAGTAGCCCCCGAGCTTTCGGGTGACTTGTAGAGTCATGCGGAAGGTCTTGATTTGTTGAAGAAATGGGACACAGAGTTCGTGCCGAGTTCTTTGCCGGCTTATAGATGTAGCGCTTTGCCGAGTTGTAGATGTCGATGATGTCGCGGAACCCGGCTTCAGCATTTGCCGAGTTATCGATGTAGGCGTTGCCGAGTTGTCGATGTAGATGTTGCCGGGTTGTCGTTGTAGATTTTCCCGAGTTGTCGATGTAAACGTTGCCGAGTCGTTGATGTCGGCTTCTCCTGCCGACTTGTTAATGCCGACTCCTCCTGCCGACTTGTCAATGCCGGCTTTTACTGCCGACTTGTGCTGAAGTGACTCGGAATTTTTCTCCGAGTCCTCTTGACGAAATGTATGACTTTGCTCGAGCTTGTTTACACCGGTATATATGTAGCCCCCAAGTGCCGGGTCGTTTGCCTGCGACGACTCGGGACTCCTTGATGTATAACTCATTTTCTTGAGATTTTGAACGGTCTAGCCCCCGAGTGCCGGGTTGTCTGCCTGCAGCAGCTCGGGACTCCTTTTGAGGTACCTGAAATAAAATTGCGTATGCATTATACCGTTCATGACGTATGAAAATAATTAAATAAATATTACAACGATTTGATTTATTTGTGTTAAAGTGATTAATCATTCGACTCGACTAAGCAGGCTTTCGCGGTGACTTTTTTCATGCAAATATGATTTGCTCTGTCGACAAAGGCTTCTGTGCTTCAGAGTCGATCCGGCATTGTTCATACGCACTACTTGGTCTATTGCGTTTATCAACTGTCTTAGTAAAGAAACGAACGTCCATCTCCTGAGCCAGGATACCTATGTTTGGACCGCGCATCTGGCAGCTTGTCCTCTTTGGCAACCATGACTCAGAAGAATTAATAGCCAATGTCGATGGTTTAGATTAACGGTGAAGATACGGGACTATGTACGCGCGGGCATCGTCGATGTGGGTTAGTAGACGAACGACACGGGAGACAAGATTTATACAGCTTCGGGACCCGGGAAACATCATCCGGTAATATCCCTACGTGCTGTTTGTGGCTAGGTTGTATTCCTCATGGTTGAAGTCGCCGTATTGTGGGACGACTCCTCTATTGGACTTGTCTAATCTATCGGGCTCTGTCCCGTCTGTCTTGGTTGTGTTGGGTCTGTCCCTCTTGGTGCTCCCGGCTCCTCCTTATAAAGGTGGAGGGCCGAGTTACAAGTAGAGTCCTCTTAGGACTCGGCTAATCTATTACAAGTAGGAAATGTGAGTCCTTTTCCTATTATGACTGGAGTCGGCTTGCTAAGCTTCCTCCCGATGGGCCTCGTTAGTACTCCTTACGGTACCCGTGTCCCATATCCACGACAGGGTGTCTTGAGAGTCAACATATGAATGAGTTTGAACATTCATATAGTTCAAAAATTCCGTGTCATTGTCGAGTCTACAATGCAATATGGAACAATCAACAAACAACAACTTTTGAAGACGAAAGACGAAGCAAAAAGGAAGATTTTTACCCCACGGTCATTTCATCGACCACGTTGGATGTGGGCGGTGAGCGGGTCGGCGGCGGGATGAACTGCAGGTCCTCGGGTGGCGGAGGAGGTGGCGGAGGCATCACAGCAGCGGCATCCTTGCTATTGGCCATTTTCTTATAATCACAGCAGTCTTTCGCGGGAGATGTCCATAGAACATCTCAACCCAAAATACACCGCTCATGTATGTTGTCGTCCTTGCTATTGGCCATTTTCTTGGAGATTCATGCGCCTTTTTGAAAAGCAGCAGCGGAGGCATCCCAGCCCGCAGCGCATCGCCTGGATTTTTTATGGATCGTGCGCCCACTCACCATAATTCATCATCTTTTTTTTCAATCCTCACGATAGTCCTGAATCCTGATCACTTTATTAAATTGGCCCAAAATTGTATGTAGTAACACTTTTGTTAGACAATGCACGTGTTTAGTTGACACTAAAAAAGAAAGGAAACGCAAATACTATCACTTTCGTGGTGGTGGTGTCGTGGAGGCGGCTCGATCGATCGTAACGATGGAGCATTAAGCTAAGCTAGCTTGACTTGTGTCAGCCCACTTGAGTAATTAGTGAGATTTTTTGGAATCATAACTCATTATGCCGCCTTATCCTAGACTAATTACTTACCACGTGTCGTGGTGTCATTTGCACGCGTACCGATTGTTAATTGTGCACGTGCGGGACGAATGCTGGCCCGGGGGAATGGTAATCATTTTTGTTAGATCAGAAAGATTAAGAGTGGTGTGTGAACAAAAATCTTGTCTGGGCTAGTGTTCTATTCAGTTATATCTTTGTCCTCTCCTCCGGTGATGCGATCTCGACCAAACAACTTGTGACATGTTCAGATACATAAGGTTTTGTTGGTGGACTTATATGTATCTCTAGATTTTCTATGTTTTTCTATAATTATGGGCGCAACCGTTCTAAATCTGGATTTGTACTTTGTATTCGTTTTATTCATTTATATAATCTAGATGTCAGCCCCTCAATTTGATTTACCTAGACAAAAATGTCTCATTTTCTTTCGCGGGACATGTCCATAGAACATCTCAACCCAAAATACACCGCTCATGTATGTTGACGTCCTTGCTATTGGCCATTTTCTTGGAGATTTGTGCGCCTTTTTGAAAAGTGCCTCTCCACCTTTGTTCTTTCTACATTTACAAGTCCCCTATTTTTGTAAAACGCCCCTCCTTTTCTAGGACAATTTTCCTACTCATTTCTCTCACCTGACATTCGCATTTTTTGTCTTCAAGATCCAAACAAAGAGTAATGTTTGCTTTAGCTCATAAAAAAAACTTTCTAGGATCCATAAGGTGCCCATCCAATTTTCATCGTGTCATTCAAGATTTTTCAAGGAATCCATAAGGAGAAACTTTACTTTTCGTTGTATCTTGTAAACCCACAAAATCCACATTATGATTTTTTTTATGTTATTGGCAATAGCAACAATGTGCCAAATCTATCAAGACCCCTAATATTCCAGATAAAACCTACCATACTATTTCTTTTTTGCTTTTCTCAAGTTATAGGGCATTTTTTCTTAGATTTTACCTACCTCAATGAGATCAGTGTCATCATTGAACTAGGAATCTCCAATTATTTAACAATTTCTATAATCCTTTCCAGCATTATAATTATCAGGAAAAATTGGAAAAGTTATGTAAAACATGGATATCAATATCGTCATATCTAAGAGCATCAAATTGCACAAATATGCATAGTCATATCATATATAGATTCAGTTGGACAATCTCAGGGTTGGCAGTGTCAAATTCTTGACATTCTTCTAAATCAGTTTGCATCTAATCATATTAGGTTCATCAGATTGGTCATTGGATTTCCAAGTCCTTCATAACATGTTGTTGAGCTCTTTCGTAACACGCCTACGCACTACAACATACTGCTCTTTGCTGAGATCAGACAACACCGGCGGCCATGGGGACTCGAGAGGGTACACTTTCCCGGCGTACGTGTTCCTGTGGTTTTCAGGCTCCACCCGCATAGTGTCGAGCTCAACGGTGAACACCCACGTCTCATCATCGCCTAGTAGTGAGAGGAGGACATACTCGGCATTTGCCCCGATGATACTAAATTTTTGTTTCAGCAGGCTCTCGTGGTGTCCCGGCAGCCCAAGTGTGGCCTCCGGCAACCACAACTGCTTCTCGAGCACCCACTCGAGGACGTTGTTGCAGTCTGGCCTCCGTGCGAAGACATTGAGATAGTAGCCTATGAGGCGCACAATGCGCAGCGCGGCGCCGTCCTGGCCGCCGCCGATGAGCCGGACGGTTGTATCGTCCACGGGCATCCCCCAGACGCGCCGCGGGAGCCGGGCCAGTGAGAGCACCATGGTGGCCTCGTCAAGAACAATCACCCTGGTGATGTCTTCGTCAAGTCCCCAGTACAAAGAGCCGTTGGCACGGCCGGCGAAGAAGAGGGCATGGAACGTTTCGGGATCGTCGTCGGGGAACTCGTCGTGGCCACTGCGCCATACGCCGTCATCGTCACTGCCTGTGGTGAGCGTGTATACTGCGCTGTGCTGGAGCACCGCGATGATTCTGAAGTTGGACATGCTCACGACGCGGGTGCTGCTGCCGCCGTCTTTGCTGTCGGCCAGGAACAGGCCGAAGCGATCCGATCCGTGCTCATCCGGCGGCCATGGGATCTCCTGGTAGCGCGCCCTGATCGGGTCGCAGACGATGAGGTCGTAGCAGCTGCAACTGCAGCTGTCGTCGTCCTCGTCGTGCAATGGATTTTCGGAGCCGAACTTCTTGGATAGGAGGAGGAGGCTGCCGCGGCTGTCGGCGAGCTCCCAGGACTCGCTGTCGGGCAGGAAGTCGAGGGAGAAGCGGTCGGCGTCGAGGAGCGGCGAGGACGGGACGAAGAGGCTGCGGCCGTCGACGGTGCGGTACTCGCCGGCGCACGACGTGGTGGCGAGCCGGGCGTGGAAGCCGGTGTCCGCGACGACGCGGAACCAGCGCCGGCACGTGGCGGCGGCGCGGACGAGGTAGGGGGAGTAGGGCCCGAGGCGGAAGAGGATATGCTCGATGATGTGCTCCGGGAGGTCCTCCACGGTCGTCTTCCGGCGCCGTCGGCGACGTCCCTCCGTTGGCGCCATATGCATGGACGGAGAAAGCGAGATCTGCCGAGAAATACTGCCGTCGATCGAGTGTGATCTCCCAGATTATATGGACGTAAACGTGGCCTCGGACGTATCCGTGTCGGGCTGGTGTACCGATCACACACCACACGTGGAACATGGCCTACACCTCCCAGGCGACGCGGATCAACGCCACGGAGATGTCAAGCAGGGTCCCGTAAAATACCACTTCTATTTCATCTCGAGATTTCTAGTGCAGATTTTGGTCTCAAAATATGAATGAGAAATCTCCACATTAACTAGATAGAAGTGGGATTTTCGTGAGATCCCGCTTGCATCCCTAAACATAAAACTATACGATGTTAGATTAGGTCTAAAAACTGTGTATCTACCGTATGCCAATTCCAATAATAATGTGATATGTATGTAAACTTGATTCATATGGTTGAGACTCGGTGAACCCATTTGGTGAAGCATTTACTTTTGAAACTTATCAAAATTGTTTACAACTTTTGCGGCGACATTTTTTATCCATAATATCACTCATCACACTTCTCTCCCCTCTATTTTCGATCCACCACCACATCACCTCTACTTCCGAAGACTCTTCCCTTCACATCGCCGTTACCCGGCTAAATTCGCTATAGATCACGCTTGCTTATGCCAATTATTCATTAATTCATAGTCGATTTTCTTTGTGCTTGTTTTTAATTTATTCATTTCCACCAATATTGTATACGACCTCATATTGGATAATCACATTTTCAAATTATTCATGCCTACTAATGATACAATTTTTGGTGGAACAAATCATTAGAACAAAAGAGAGAGAAATGAGATTTTAACAAATGCAGCTACATGATAGAACAATGAAGACAATTTAGTGTGCGGAACAAATCATTACTATTAGTGGGACAAATAATTAGACTAAATGGTACAAAAAAAATTGGCACGAAAAATATCATGACTATTAGTGGAACAAACTAAATGTGTGAACTTAGCAGGAAAAAAACTTAAGTGCTTGTAATAAATCAGGAATATATGTGGAACAAAGTATTAAATTGACTGGAACAAAATTTTAATTGTGTGGGAACAAATCACGGCTACTCGTGTGGAACAATATTTGGACTAAGTGGAGCAACATTTTAGCTGTTGCGGAATTAAATCATGTCTACCCATGGAACAAGTGGGTACATTAAGCAAAATAAAACTTTTTGGTACTTATAACAATTGACGATCACAAATGGAACTCATTATTAGACTAAGTGGAACACAATCACGACCATTGGGGAACAATGCTTATAGTAAATGGTTACACTGGATCTAAAAAAATGGACAAGACATTAAAATATTAAAAATAGAAATCCAACTTAAAATAGAAAGATAAGAAACTATACTAAGTAAAAAAAAAATTAAAGAAAAAATAAACAAATAAACGAGAAAGAAAACTCAAAGAAAAAATTCACATGATTTGAAAGTGCCTTACTCATCGACCAATGTGCAACAATTAGCTAATAGTCGAGCAAATTAAACACAACACCAAATGGTACCACAGGCCAGCCCATACGGGAGCATATCGTTCAGGTCACTCATCTCAGCCACACACGTTTCGATGGTGTATGAATCGCTCGGGCGATAACGAGCATTTTACTTTCACGTCGGGCGCCCAGTTGGCCGATTTCTGAGCGGCGGATCGCCCGAGCAGCATAAAGGAGGGCCCCTTTATCCCCCGATGGGTTTGGAGATAATCCTAAGGCTTTGTTCAGTTAATCCCCTCCCCTGATGGATTGAAATGGATTGGGGTGGATTGGAGGGGATTTAGACTTACAAGGGATTTAATCCAGCTCAATACATGTCAATCCCCTCCAAAAGTTATGAAACCGAACAAAGCCTAATAGATTGGGCCAAATAAATTGATACCACTGACTAACCGAATGTCGTAATTGAGATGGGCCGGTATATTACCCGGTCGGGTTGAACGACAGTGTTTGCTTGAGATTGAACCATGAAGCCCGCAGAGGGCCGGGAGGTGGACATTTGATCATGACCAAAAATTTGTTCTTTGATTTGTATTTTTATCTATTTTAAATTTGGTGCTATAATATGTTGAAGACATAGATATACTTGTCAATTTTACCATCGGAAAAATCCGGGTAGCTGATAATTCGTTTTCGAGTTCAGTCATGACCGAATAGTGTGATAAAGCTTTATTGAAATCATTATACTCAGTCTACCAACTTCAATGGTTACTTGTGAGCAAGTACAAAGTTAGAGTAAGGTATCCATTAAAAAATTACGATTTGGCATATGCATCTGCTAATAACAAACAAAAACCTAGTATAAGTCTGCAATATAGACTTATTTTCAAAGCGTGAAGCAATGAACTGAACCTCACATGTTAACTCTGCATAGCAGTAGAGGTTGTTTGTTGCTGGTAGTGGACGGTCGAAATTAGTCATTGTCAAGTTCTATAATAAAAGGGTGGTGCTGAGCGTCCCCCGGGGGCTCAAAACTTTCCAGCCCCCGGGTCCTCCTGCTGACACGTGTCCACTAAAATTGAAGGGTCGTAGCATAGAAAACAAAAATTTTCCTACGCAAAAGATAGCGGAATAAACCCAACATCTAGATCCGATCTACGAGAGGTTGGTAGCAAGAAGGAGATCGAATCTCACCCTCGAAGAAAACCGTGAGCGTTTTGTCGAGGCAGGGGTTGGCTAGTCGATCCCCGCAACTAGACTTGTCTAGTCGCGAGGAGATGTGTTATCCAAGCGCCGCACGAGCAACGCCTCCGAGAGATCCACACGTTCAGCTCGATGAAGACTCCACGTTCTTGATCCCGCAAGAGGTGGTGGAGAGGCTCGAGATCAACAGCACGACGACGGTGGCGTGGTGTGTATGGTGGAGATTGGACAGGGCTTCGCCAAGCGGTGTCGGGAGAGAGGAGGAGGAGGGGTGCGGCTAGGGAGAGGAGGGGGCCGGCGGCTAGGCACCTTGGGGAGGAGCCAAAGGGTGCGGCACCCCTCCCCTTGCCCCTCCTTATATAGGAGGCCAAGGGGGGTGCGCCCCTCCCCTCCTAGGGCCGGCGCAAGGGGGGGGGGGGGGTGGCTTGGCCCCCAAGCCACCACTAGGGTTTCGGCCGGCCCCCCCTTGCTTCTAGAAGCATGGCCCGGTTGGGCCTATGGGGTGATGGTGCGGCTGGCCCAATAGGCCAGCCCACTGCCCCCCTTTTCCATGTGGGCCCCATACTCCTATGGGCCCCACTTCTAGACCCCTCTAGAACCTTATAAAACATTCCGGTACTTTACCGATAAATTCCCGAACCTTTCTTAACCTCCGGAAACAACTTTCCTTATATGAATCTTATTCTCCGGACCACTCCGGAACTCCTCGTGACGTCCGGGATCCAATCCGGGACTCCGAATCAATATTCGTTCTCACCATCATTTATCTCGAACCCTAACTACATCGAACGTTAAGTGTGTGACTCTGCGGGTTCGCGAATATGTCATATTAATAGCGGGACCGGGATGTCCATATTAATTCCTACATATTCGACGAAGTACTTTACTAGTCGAACCACAATGTCCGGGATTCAATTAATCCATATACGATTCCTTTTGTTTCACGATATATTACTTGTCCGAGATTCAATCCACCGATATCTGCATATCTGATTAATCTCGTTACCGACAAGTTCTCTTTACTCGTTCCCATAGAATAGGATCCCTTATGACTAGCCACTTAGTCATATGCTTGCAAGCGTTTGGATGCTATACTACCGAGAGGGCCCAGAGATATCTATCCAACTGTTGGACGAACAAATCCCAGTCTTGAAACATGACACCCAACAACCTATCATCGGAGAACCTGAAAGCCACCTTTATAATCACCCAGTTACGAAGTGACGTTTGATGTCCACAAAGCTCTCCTCCGATAAACGGGAGTGACATAATCTCATGGTCTAAGGAAACTATATTTGACATCTATTTAATTTGAGTCTTGTCCATTATATCATCACCTATGATACAAACTTCGTTTATTAAGCGATTCATAAATCCATGGTTAGGAAACATCTAACCATCACTTAATCAAACGAACTAGTCACAAGAGGAAAGACTAGGGACACATTACCGTTTATATTCCACACATGTATTCGTTTCCGGTTAATACAATTCTAGCATGGAATTAAACATATCATGAACGGAGAAATATGATAAACAATAATCATTATTATTGCCTCTTGGGCATATCTCCAACAGTCTCCCACTTGCACTAGAGTCACTAATCTAGTTTACATTTGTAGCAATCTAACACCCATGGCCTCTCGGTGTTGATCATGTTTTGCTCGTGGAAGAGGTTTAGTCAACGGGTCTGCCACATTCAGATCCGTATGCACCTTGCAAATCTCTATGTCACCATCCTTGACATTCTCACGCAAATTGTGATAGCGGCGCTTAATATGCTTGGTATTCTTGTGTGAAGTCGGGTCCTTGGCAAGAGCTATTGCACCTGTATTATCACAGTACAGGGCCAGAGGTCTTGACGTACTTGGAACCACGCTCAGATCTGAGAGGAACTCCTTCATCCAGACTGCTTCACTTGCTGCCGACGAGGCCGCAACATACTCCGCTTCTGTTGAAGATTTCGCCACCACGCTCTGCTTGGAACTCCTCCAACTCACAGCGCCACCATTTAGAATAAACACGTATCCGGACTGAGACTTAGAATCATCCGGATCTGTGTCCCAACTAGCATCGACGTAACTCCTTACGACAAGCTCTTGGTCACCTCCATATACGAGAAACATTTCCTTAGTTCTATTTAGATACTTAAGGATATTCTTGACAGCTGACCAGTGTTCCACTCCTGGATCACTTTGGTACCTGCTAGTCAAACTTACAGCATGGCACACATCTGGTCTAGTACATAGCATGGCATACATGATAGAGCCTATCGCAGAGGCATAAGGAACCTTGTCCATTATCTCTCTATCTTCTGCCGTAACAGGACTCTGAGTCTTACTCAGAAACTTTCCTTGCAACATTGGTAAGAACCCCTTCTTTGAATTTTCCATTCTGAACTTCTTCAGAACCTTCTCAAGGTATGTACTATGTGAAAGCCCAATTAGGCGTTTTGACCTATCTCTATAGATCTTTATGCCTAAAATATACGCCGCTTCACCAAGGTCTTTCATTGAAAAACTCTTATTCAAATAAGACTTTACACTTTCAAGTAGTGTAACATCATTTCCAATCAATAATATGTCATCCACATATAGTATTAGAAATGCAACTGAACTCCCACTCACTTTCTTGTAAATACAGGCTTCTCCATAAGTTTGGACAAATCCAAACCCTTTGATCACTTCATCAAACCGGAGATTCCAACTCCGCGATGCTTGCTTCAGTCCATAGATGGATCTCTGAAGTTTGCATACCTTGTCAGCATCCTTTGGATCAACAAAACCTTCGGGCTGTACCATGTACAACTCTTCCTTAATGTGACCATTAAGGAACGCGGTCTTCACATCCATTTGCCAAATTTCATAGTCATAATATGCGGCAATTGCTAACATAATCCGAACAGATTTCAGCATCGCTACGGGTGAGAATGTCTCATCGTAGTCAACTCCTTGAATTTGTCGGAAACCCTTTGCGACAAGTCGAGCTTTATACACGGTGACGTTTCCGTCAGCGTCTGTCTTTCTCTTGAATATCCATTTGTTCTCAACGGCCTTACGGTCGTTAGGTAAGTCTACCAAAGTCCATACTTGGTTTTCATACATGGATTCCATTTCGGATTTCATGGCTCCTAGCCATTTATCGGAGTCTGGGCTCATCATTGCTTCCTCATAATTCGCAGGTTCATCATTGTCCAACAACATGACATTCATGACGGGGTCGTACCGATCAGGAGCGGTACGTTCCCTCGTTGATCTGCGAGGTTCAATAGCAGCCTTGACTGGAACAGCATGATCAACATCATTTGCTCCTTCTTCAGGTGGCGATGGCTGTTCTGGAACACCTTCCAGTTCTGCGCTACTCGGCATCTCACTAGAAAGGAACCATTCTTGGCAACGAAAATCTTGCCTTCAGTTCTGTGGTAGAAGGTATACCCAATAGTTTCCTTAGGGTATCCAATGAAGACGCACTTTTCCGATTTGGGTTCGAGCTTATCAGGTTGAAGCTTTTTCACATAAGCATCGCAACCCCAAACTTTGAGAAACGATAACTTTGGCTTCTTGCCAAACCATAACTCATATGGAGTCGTCTCAACGGATTTTGATGGAGCCCTATTTAATGTGAATGCGGCTGTCTCTAATGCATAGCTCCAAAATGATAGTGGTAGATCTGTGTGAGACATCATAGATCGCACCATATCCAATAAGGTTCGATTACGACGTTCAGACACACCATTACGCTGTGGTGTTCCGGGTGGCGTGAGTTGTGAAACAATTCCACACGTCTTTAAATGCATGCCAAACTCGTAACTCAAATATTCGCCTCCACGATCGGATCGAAGAAACTTGATTTTCTTGTTATGATGGTTCTCAACTTCACTCTGAAATTCTTTGAACTTTTCGAACGTTTCAGACTTATGTTTCATTAAGTAAATATACCCATATCTACTCAAATCATCTGTGAAGGTTAAGAAGTAACGATATCCACCGCGTGCTGCAACACTCATCGGACCACACACATCGGTATGTATGATTTCCAACAAGTCTGTTGCTCTCTCCATCGTGCCGGAGAAGGGTGTTCGAGTCATCTTACCCATAAGGCATGGTTCGCAAGTTTCAAATGATTCAAAATCAAGTGAATCCAAAAGTCCATCAGAATGGAGTTTCTTCATGCGCTTTACACCAATATGACCCAAACGGCAGTGCCACAAAAAAGTGGTATTATCATTATTCACTTTGCATCTTTTGGCATCAATGTTATGAACATGTGTATCACTACTATCGAGATCCAATAGAAATAAACCATTCCTCTCAGGTGCATGACCATAAAAAGTATTATCCATATAAATCGAAATACCAAAGTTTTCAGACTTAAATGAATAACCGTCTCGCAATAAACAAGATCCAGATATAATGTTCATGCTCAACGCAGGCACATAATAACAATTATTAAGGTTTAAAACTAATCCCGAAGGTAAATGCAGAGGGAGTGTGCCGACAGCGATGACTTCAACTTTTGATCCATTTCCAACTCGCATCGTCACCTCGTCCCTTGCCAAGCGTCGTCTATTCCGCAGCTCCTGTTTCGAGTTACATATATTAGCAACCGAACCAGTATAAAATACCCAGGTGCTACTACGATCACTTGTTAAATACACATCAATAACATGTATATCAAATATACCTTGTTTGACGGTGCCAGCCTTCTTGTCCGCCAAATACTTGGGGCAGTTCTGCTTCCAGTGTCCGGTTCCCTTGCAGTAGAAGTACTCAGTATCAGACTTAGGGCCCTTCCTTGACTTCCTCGTAGGCCCGGCAGCTCGTTTGCCGTCCCTCTTGAAGTTGTCTCTTTTGCCCTTTTTCTTGAAACTGGTGGTCTTGTTGACCATCAACACTTGATGCTCCTTCTTGATTTCCACTTCCGCGGTCTTTAACATCGCGAAAAGCTCAGGGAGAGTTTTCTCCATCCCTTGCATGTTATAGTTCATCACAAAGCTTTTGTAGCTTGGTGAAAGTGACTGGAGAACACGGTCAATCCCCAACTCATTGGGAATCACAACACCCAGCTACGCCAGACGATCACCGTACCCAGACATCTTGAGCACGTGTTCACTGACGGAGCTGTTCTCTTCCATCATACAGCTAAAGAACTTAGAAGAGGCTTCATACCTCTCCACCTTGGCTTGAGTCTGAAACATAGCTTTCAGATCAACGATCATCTGATGAACGCCATGGTGCTCAAAACGTTTTTGAAGCTTAGGTCCTAAGCCATACAACAGACCGCACTTAACTATCTCGTGGTCCTCTGAACGGGCTGCCCAGACATTCCTAATGTCTTCAGCCGCTCCCTCTGCTGGAGCCTCACCTAGCGGTGCATCTAGGACATACAGTTTCTTGGCAGCTTTAAGGATAATTTTCAGATTCATAAACCAATCCGAGAAATTGCTTCCATCGTCTTTCAGCTTGTCTTTCTCTAGGAACGCGTTAAAGTTCATGGTGATGTTGGGAAGGGCCATTGATCTACAACATTATTTGCAAGGTGTTTAGACTATGTTCATGATATTGTGTTCGAAAGATAATCTAATTATAAAACGAACTCCCACTAAACTCAACATCTCTCTGGTTGTTTAGTGACACACGATCCAAAATCCACTATACCACAACCGATCATCACGTGAAGTGGCGCAGTTTCAAATGGTGAACATCTCCATGTTGATCATATCAATCATATGACTCGTGTTTAGCCTTTCGGCTCTTGTGTTCCGAGGCCATGTCTGTACATGCTAGGCTCGTCAAGGAAACCGTAGTATTTCTGCATGTGCAAACTGGCTTGCACCCGTTGTATGTGAACGTAGAATCTATCACACCGGATCATCACGTGGTGCTTCAATCACCTTATCATGCTACCGTCGAGATCGTATCTAAGCATAAACCATAAGGTGCATAAAAGGATTAACATCACATGCAATTCAATATTGTGACATGGTATAGCCTTTTCTTGTGCCTTTGATCTCCATCTCCAAAGCACCGGCATGATCTCCATCATCACCAGCTCAAACGCCATCACCATGGTTGTCTCCACCAACTATTGCAACTACTACTATTGGCTACTCTTAGCAAATAAAGTAAAGCAATTACATGGTGTTTAAAGTGACACGCAGGTCATACAATAAATCAAAGACAACCATAAGGCTCCTGCCGGTTGCCGTACTCATCGACATGCAAGTCGTGATAATTACAAAACATGATCATTGCATACATCACATAATCATATCTTGAGGCCATACCATATCACAAACCCTGCAAAAACAAGTTAGACGCCTCTACTTTGTTTATGCAATTTTTACGTGGCTTCTAATGGGTCATTAGAAAGAACCGTTCTAATCTACGCAAAGCCACAACGGTGATAAAATAGTTGCTGATTTACTCATCCTTTTGAAAGGCCTTCCATTGAAAATTGCATCTTCACTAAAGCAAGAGAAACAGACACCCGCCAGCCACTTATGCAAAACAAGTTGCATGTCAGTCGTGGAACCGGTCTCTCGTGCGTGGACGAGTAAAGTTGGTCCGGGCCGTTTCAATCTTACAGTACCGCAAAGATGCAAAGTGCACGCGAGAAGGTAGCAACTCAAATTATCAACGCCCACAACATTTGTGTCTAAACGCACCAACATCTACGAATAGATCTAGGCTCTGATACCACTGAAGGGTCGCAGCATAGAAAACAAAAATTTTCCTACGCAAAAGATAGCGGAATAAACCCAACATCTAGATCCGATCTACGAGAGGTTGGTAGCAAGAAGGAGATCGAATCTCACCCTCGAAGAAAACCGTGAGCGTTTTGTCGAGACAGGGGTTGGCTAGTCGATCCCCGCAACTAGACTTGTCTAGTCGCGAGGAGATGTGTTATCCAAGCGCCGCACGAGCAACACCTCCGAGAGATCCACACGTTCAGCTCGATGAAGACTCCACGTTCTTGATCCCGCAAGAGGTGGTGGAGAGGCTCGAGATCAACAGCACGACGACGGTGGCGTGGTGTGTATGGTGGAGATTGGACAGGGCTTCGCCAAGCGGTGTCGGGAGAGAGGAGGAGGAGGGGTGCGGCTAGGGAGAGGAGGGGGCCGGCGGCTAGGCACCTTGGGGAGGAGCCAAAGGGTGCGGCACCCCTCCCCTTGCCCCTCCTTATATAGGAGGCCAAGGGGGGTGCGTCCCTCCCTCTCCTAGGGCCGGCGCAAGGGGGGGTGGCTTGGCCCCCAAGCCACCACTAGGGTTTCGGCCGGCCCCCCCTTGCTTCTAGAAGCATGGCCCGGTTGGGCCTATGGGGTGATGGTGCGGCTGGCCCAATAGGCCAGCCCACTGCCCCCTTTTCCATGTGGGCCCCATACTCCTATGGGCCCCACTTCTAGACCCCTCTAGAACCTTCTAGAACATTCCGGTACTTTACCGATAAATTCCCGAACCTTTCTTAACCTCCGGAAACAACTTTCCTTATATGAATCTTATTCTCCGGACCACTCCGGAACTCCTCGTGACGTCCGGGATCCAATCCGGGACTCCGAATCAATATTCGTTCTCACCATCATTTATCTCGAACCCTAACTACATCGAACGTTAAGTGTGTGACTCTGCGGGTTCGCGAATATGTCATATTAATAGCGGGACCGGGATGTCCATATTAATTCCTACATATTCGACGAAGTACTTTACTAGTCGAACCACAATGTCCGGGATTCAATTAATCCATATACGATTCCTTTTGTTTCACGATATATTACTTGTCCGAGATTCAATCCACCGATATCTGCATATCTGATTAATCTCGTTACCGACAAGTTCTCTTTACTCGTTCCCATAGAATAGGATCCCTTATGACTAGCCACTTAGTCATATGCTTGCAAGCGTTTGGATGCTATACTACCGAGAGGGCCCAGAGATATCTATCCAACTGTTGGACGAACAAATCCCAGTCTTGAAACATGACACCCAACAACCTATCATCGGAGAACCTGAAAGCCACCTTTATAATCACCCAGTTACGAAGTGACGTTTGATGTCCACAAAGCTCTCCTCCGATAAACGGGAGTGACATAATCTCATGGTCTAAGGAAACTATATTTGACATCTATTTAATTTGAGTCTTGTCCATTATATCATCACCTATGATACAAACTTCGTTTATTAAGCGATTCATAAATCCATGGTTAGGAAACATCTAACCATCACTTAATCAAACGAACTAGTCACAAGAGGAAAGACTAGGGACACATTACCGTTTATATTCCACACATGTATTCGTTTCCGGTTAATACAATTCTAGCATGGAATTAAACATATCATGAACGGAGAAATATGATAAACAATAATCATTATTATTGCCTCTTGGGCATATCTCCAACAAAAATAGCTCAATCCCGCTTTTGCTACACAGCGTCCCGTATTTGCTACAATCCATCCCGCTTTTGCTGCATTGTAGCAAAAAAATGGTTCGTCCAGAAAACATAAAAGAAAAAGTCTGGCCACGCCTGAGATCTCACCGGAGACCCCGTAGCAAAATATTTATACTATGGTAGCAAAACCACAGAACAAATTGTAGCAAAAACAATGTTATATTGTAGCATCATAGCAAAAACATTTTCCGGCGAGGTCCTCCGATGAACTTGTGAGTTGTGACGCAAAGGAGCAGAACAATTGTAGCAAAAAAATCTTCTTATAATGCAAATCAACACAGCATATGGAGCAAAAAAATTATTGTAGTGTCAACCTCCCCAGCACCGCTGCAATTCCTTTGTAGCACCACCGGGATGCCACTCGGGAGCAACGCCGGCCTGTTATTGTAGCACCGCCGGATGTCGCTCGCAGGACCGTCGGCCTGCTATCTTAGCACTGCCACACGCCGCTCATAGCACCGCCGACCTGCTATCGTAGCACCGCGGGGCGCCGCTCGTAGCAATGTCGGCCTGCTATGCCGCTTGTAGCAACCCTTGCAGCAGGCGGCGTGTCTCACCTCATTGCTACGAGATCTGTCCTCGCCGCTGCTGGCGTCGGCAGGCGGCTGCTCCTCCCCCTCGTATGAGTCCGAAAAGGGAGGGGGAGGTGGGGCCCGATGGTGGTGCTGGTCCGGAGGAAGCTGAGAGAGCTTGACGACGAGCTTGAGCTTGTGCCTACGGCGGTCGGAGGCGGAGGAGCCAGCGACGCCGCCGCCGCCCGAAACTGAGTTGGACGGCTCCGGATCCGGCGCCCTCCGGTGCTGGGGGCGAGGCAGCGACGATGAGGGTGAGGGAGCGGTGCGGCGATGTCGAGTGGCAGCGCGACGATGGGAAGAAGTGGTGGCCGCCGCCTCCCCCTCTTCCCCTGCGGCGCGTGGGGTAGATCCTCTCCGGCGACGGTGATCGCGGCATGGCTGGCACTGGTGCCGGTATCCACCCACAACAGCGCTGCTCCTCCATGGTAGCATCTTCGCCGTTGAGGCCCCGACGAGGTTGAGGCACGGGCGGGGGCGGCCAGCGCTAGCCTGCTCGAGCTTGACTTCCAGCGGCAGAATCGAGATGTGCAGCAGGCCAGCAGCGGCGGAGGCAGGGCATGGCGGATGGGAGTTGCCGTGGACGCGAGCGCAACTCGGAGAAAAATGGAGAATAAAAGCAAAGGGGAACGAAGGACGAGAGCACCCGGAAGAGATAAGGTCCTCAATGGACCACTCTCGTTGCCTCCACTCGCGTGGACACGTGTCGCGCGCTCAATCCGGAGGCCGCGAGTCGCGCGAGCCCCCGGCTGTAGGTTAGCGTTTTCCATAATAAAACGGGTCGTCTCGAGTGGAGGCCGCTCTCGCGTAAAGTTCGTTCAATCTGGTCCATTCGGTTACCGAAAACTAGTGATCAATGTATTGTCTTTATACTTTCCTACCTGATTTTTTATCCGTCGGTCTCAGTTTTTCGGTTTGATTTTCGCTCACCCCCCTAAGCCTACAGTGTGATTAACACGTTGCCTTCAGTTATCATCTGTTTTAAGACCAACGTGTACGTACACGGACTTTTTTCATGGAAACGTGTGGTGGTAAGATTCCTGTGTTGACATGTAAAAAAGAAGAAGATCGTGACCCCAAAAACGATCCTGACCCCAACAGGTGTATTCCGGCCTTAGAGCGCGCGGTTACAATCCAAATCTGAAGAGATCACGGCACGTCGGCATGCTGCGCCAATCTCGGCAGCACAAAGACCGTGCTGCCAGACAGAGATAGATCCCCGGCTCCCCGCTCAATGGCGACGACGGCGGAGCGACGTCGCCGGCGAAAGAACAGGTCCAGGAAGAAGAGGGGAGAGCCCAGGGCGATGAAGACGACTGTGCTGGACCTCCCAGATCACCTCTTCGAGCACATCCTGCTCCGCCTCGGCCCTTCCCCGTGCCTCGTCCGCGCCGCCGCCGCGTGCAGGCGATGGTCCCGCGTGGTCGCCGACGCCGGCTTCCTCTCTCGCGTCCGCTCCACCCACCCGCACGTGATGCGCGTCGGAGACTACTACAACTGTGAAGGCGAACGTCCCGTCTTCACCCCCGTGCCCTCCTCACCGGCGGCGCCGCTCGCAGTTGACGTCCGCCGCTTCGTCCTCGACTTCCTTCCTGACGTCGGCAAGGACTACTCATGGGAGATCGCCGACAGCCGCGGAAGCGTTCTCCTCCTCTCCACATGGACGAGACTCGAGTGCCCCGACCTCCTCGTCTGCGAGCCGCTCACACGGCACTGCCAGCGGATCCCATCGCCGCCGAATTACGTATTCTGGCTCGGCATGTTCCTGGCTGACAGCCACGACGCCGGGCGCCACCAATTCGGCATGTCGAACTTCAGGATCATCGTAGCGGTCGACGAAGCCCTGGCCTGTGTCTTCTCCTCTGGCAGCAACGGCGGCTGGATGATAGTGAGCACTGAGGACACCATTGAAGCCGACCTTCCTTGGTCCTCCTCCGACGATGCCTTCATTGGACGCGCCAATGGCTCTATTTACTGGGGAATCGAAGAAGGCGGCGGCACCCAGGTCCTCGTTCTGAACGAGACCACCCTAGAGTACTCCATAGTGGATTTCCCGGAGAAAATCTGGGGACCATATGTGCAGTGGTACCGTGACTCCTGGGTAATCGACGGCGAGGACGGCGCTCTGCGCATCGTCCGTCTCCTAGGCGACGATCTCAAGGTCTTTGCGCGACGGTATTCGTCCACCGGTGAAGATGGAGACGATGATGACAACAAGTGGATTTTGGAGAAGGAGTTGGTCGGGTTGGCGGAGGCCACAATTGGGCTGCCAGGACGCGAGGAGAGCTTCTTCGAGCAAGGAACCATGATAGTCGCGGCAAATGCAGAACGCATCTTGCTATCACCCATCCTAACACCACCGAAGAAGACATGGTTGTTCTGGGTCGAGCTCGACAAAATGCGAGTGGAACGCGACCACGGGAGAAATAACTACGAATGGGTACCGTACTCGTGCGAGCTGCCATGGCCGCCGGTGTTGCCCGATCACAGTAGATAAGCCCGGAAATAATGATACTACAACTAATCATGTGCTATCGATGTATCAAATTTTTGAGTATTCAAGCAATTCATATTTGGTGGGATACTAATACTATGACTTGCATGCATATACGCGTAAAACAATATTTACTTCCTTAATCTCCATAGCTTGTGTGTGTGCTAGTTCATAAGAAGACTAAGACACAACAAGCACAAAAACACTTAACTTTCACCAAAAATGAGAAAGTTTTGTATTCATCGGAAATTCCGACTTCAGGCGGGCAAAGTTACAACTCGCAATAAGCGATGTAGAGTGGCTGCGGCGATAACGTGCACATACGAAGAAGCGAGCGAGCATGAGGAAATAAAGGGGTGACGTGGACACATGAGAAGGCTGGAAAATCAAGTAGTGAGGTTTACTATTTAGATATAGAAGACTCTTAAATGATATGGCCATTAGAATTTTTCTTATATTCTTTTATATATATTATCTTGGTATTGTCAGTTTAGCCCTGACAATGTATACGGCCATTTAGGGGTGGGAACTGGTAGCGGATAGTCCGAATTATCCGACATTCGTATTCGAAAATTGAAAATGGAAGTGGTAAATATCCGAATCCGGACGAAATAAAAATGGAAGTGGTAA
>QRDG01000117.1:34176-203046 GCA_012064385.1 Puccinellia tenuiflora
CATGGACGCGGCCGTTGGTGTGGAGCAACCCAAGGAAGCATATTGGTTGCGGATGTGGGAGTTCTTTGTTGCTCGCAACAAGAGTGACATCAAACGGAACACGGGTTCGGTTCGTCACCGATGGAGCATCATCAACGCCGATTGCCAAAAGTGGGCGGCTTGTTTGGAAAATGTGGACCGTTTGAACCCAAGTGGCACCAATAGTGATGACCGAGTAAGATGTCGAACACCATTGTTTGTTACTTCATTTTTCTACCATTCTTGTTCTAACCCATTGCATTCCTTGTCATTTTTAGAACTCCATTGCCCAAAGTTTGTTCAAGGAGAGGATCAAGAAGGGCAACAACGACAAGAAAGGCAAAGCTTTCACGTTGCATCATTGCTATGCGGAGCTTGAGAGTTGTGAGAAATGGAAGAATCGTGATACTCTACAAGTTCCCAATGGCAAGAAGGGAAATGTCACCAATCTTGATGATTATGATGAGGCATCAAGTGATGATGGAAAAAGAAGCACCACTCCCGACTCCTCCACCGCACTCGGGAGGCCCGATGGAAGGAAGTATGCCAAGGAGAAGGCAAAAAAGAAGCCGGTTGATGATGACCTCAAGGTGTCATTGGATGCAATGGTGAAGCATCGAATTGAGATGAACGGAAAAGACTTGCTACCCCCATGGGTAGCTACACACCCTAAGTTTGACCGAAACGTATATGCAACGGTAAAATGAGATTACTCAAGTAGACAAGGGGGATGTCACTAGTAGAGTTGATAGAATTATTAAAAAGTATTTTTGAAAAAATTTCGAATTTTTTTCCATCCGCTGTGATTTTTTTAGTAAAGTTTGACCCAAAAGTCAACAAAAAAGTCAACTGTGAAAAAAAGCTAAAAATGACGACCAAAAAATATTTTCTTGAAAATTCCGAAGCCAGTTTTGTACACCAAATATCCGTGTTTTATTAGGAAAACAGGCTAAAACGGATACATACGGCTTGCATCTCCGTATAACGCATGGGTGTGTAGCTACCCATGCGGGTAGCAAATTGTCTCTCTTGAGATGAATGAGGCGAGAAAAATCATGAAAATGAAGGAGGTGGAGGAGATTAAAATGGCGGCCGAGAGAAAGGCCGTGGTCGAGGAGAGGTGAGCCGTGGCCGAGGAGAGGCGCGTCGCGGCCGAGGAGCAAGTGGCGAAGGCCGAGCTTTGAAAAGTGGCCATGGAGGAGAAGAAGCTAGCTATGGAAGAACAAAAGCTTGATTTCGAGAACGAGCAAAGACTTATGTTCATGGACACAAGCAAGATGGATGAGAAGCAAAAGCAATATGTGCAACTTTGTCGTGATCAATTGTTGGTGAAGAAACAAATGGCTTACATGAGTGCAATGAGTGCTATGGGAGGCATGGGAACATCCATGAGCTACATGGGATTCATGGGGGCGGCAATCGGAGGTGGTGGCTTTGGTGGAGGTGGTGGTGCCATGGGAGGTGGTGGCTTTGGTGGAGGTGGTGGTTCCATGGGAGGTGGTGGTGGTGCCGCCTTGGGAGGTGGTGGTGGCATGGGTGGTGGTGGTACCATTCATGAAACTACCGAAGAGGCCATTGTCGATGATGCCAACAAAGGCAACGATGAATGAACTATGTGTTCTTCTCTAGTTTGAACTAGTTCTATGCTTTCAATTTGTGTGAACTTATGATGTTATTTGTGTGAACCTATGTTTATTGTTTGAACTATACAATTGCTGCACTAGCCATCTAGACCAAAAGTCCGAACTGATGGAAAGGGGCTAGGCAATATATTTATATTCAACACTCCCCCTCACGGCTAGGCTATTTTAGTCCTTAGCGTGGGATAGAAGCGGGCCGCAGGATCTTTTTTTCCTTTTTTTTAATCCGCGTGAGCGGGGTCTCGAACTCGAGACCTCTTGGCTCTGATACCATATAGAATTGCTGCACTAGCCATCTAGACCAAAAGTTTGGGTTGATAGAAAGGGCTAGGCAATATATTTATATTCAACATGAACTATGTGTTGTTTGAGTGGATCTATTATGATTATGCTTTATATGTGCCATTTTTATAAAGTTTTATTAGTTATGGTTGAAAATATATCTCAAATAGCACAAAAAATAAGAGGGGCGTGGCCGCGCTGCCCTAAAATAGGGCAGTTGTTGGAGAGGAGGTGCCTATTATAGGGCAGCTGGTAAAGCAGAATTTTTTTTGGTGCCCTAAAACACTAAAACAGATGTCCTATAACTCTAAAAAATGGATATAGGATAGGTCAGCTGTTACATATGCTCTTACGTGTACGCGCCAGCAGGGGAGGGTGAGTTTGGCCACGTTATGAATATCACACGTTGCGTGGGAAAGTTTGGAGTTAGTTCATCCCTTGAAAGTACTAAGCTCCCTCGAAATAACGAGCTCTGGTGCCTTTGACCATTGGGTGGGCCCACATGGTACTGGATTGGTTCATTCACCCTCGACTTCTTTGCTGGCTCACATTGCGTTGCCAAAAAATAGTAAGCCTTTATTTAATACTCTTTAATCTATACAATCGTGTTTCAATTTGAGATGAAATATACACGAAATATATGTGCGTCGATGAGTAGGTTTTATTCCCATGATCGGTTTTCAATTTTTTCAAATATAACTTCTTAATTTTGGACCAAAGTTCATACCATTTTTAGACAAATTGTATCAAATTTGTCACACTCGTTTACCATTTAAAATTTCCTTCGTTGAGTAGATCCATCTCGCCGTTCTCCACAACTTTCGTGTTATAAATTTCTTATTTCGATGAACATATACATATAAATTTTTAATACTGTACTTATGTACATGTATGTCCGGTGCCGTAAACTTTACCGCGCCCACGCAGCTCCAACCGTTCCACTGCCGTCGCGCCGCACACGCCATTATGCTGTTCGCCGCTCCTCATGTGGCTGTCAAGTAGACGAATTTATTAAATGTGATTGCGTAAGATAAGTTCCAAGTGATGAGAATACACAATCACAATATACAGCCAAATGACAGTGTTTATGTCTCTCCAGATGCAGGCAAAATCAATACAGTCAAGAAAAAGTAGTGCAAAATATGGCTCATGCAACTTTTCTCCTTGGCTAGCCGCCAAGCCTTCTCGTGAGCGGCAGATGCAATACGTACGCGTCCTTGGATGCGTCTGTCGTCACATCTACGAAACAATGCCGCAGCCACATGTAGTTATCTAGTCCGATGCTCAATTACTCGGCCGACTCGCCATCCCCAGTTCCGGTGGTGCACCGCATCATAATCCCGGCCCTTTCGCAACAAGCACGGCCACGTACAGCCGGCGGCGGTAAAGATCGCCGCTCGCTACTTCACCCCGCACCGTGCACGTGCCCCCTGGCCTCGCCGGCCGGCCGTGGAGGCGGCGCACCTACAATAAAAAGCCGCGCCTTTTCGTACCGTGCTTGTCAAAACTCAAAACCTCTCCACCCAATTAAACACCCAATTGTCCTGAATACTATAAGAAACTTTTTGGGCCTCCAGAACAAAATAATTTTTCTATGATTGAGAATGAGGTCTCGGATGTTGAACAACTCTCGGCTGAAGAGAACAACATTTTGAAGGGTCGCAGCATAGAAAACAAAAATTTTCCTACGCAAAGATAGCGGAATAAACCCAACATCTAGATCCGATCTACGAGAGGTTGGTAGCAAGAAGGAGATCGAATCTCACCCTCGAAGAAAACCGTGAGCGTTTTGTCGAGGCAGGGGTTGGCTAGTCGATCCCCGCAACTAGACTTGTCTAGTCGCGAGGAGATGTGTTATCCAAGCGCCGCACGAGCAACGCCTCCGAGAGATCCACACGTTCAGCTCGATGAAGACTCCACGATCTTGATCCCGCAAGAGGTGGTGGAGAGGCTCGAGATCAACAGCACGACGACGGTGGCGTGGTGTGTATGGTGGAGATTGGACAGGGCTTCGCCAAGCGGTGTCGGAGGAGAGAGGAGGAGTGGCGGCGGCAAGGTGGGAGAGGGGTGCGGCTAGGGCACCTATGGGGTGGCCTTGGGGTGCCGCACCCCTCCCTCTAGCCCTCCTTATATAGGGGGCCGGGGGGGGGCTGCGCCCCACCCCCATCTAGGGCCGGCGCAAGGGGCAAGGGGGGGAGGCTTGCCCCCAAGCAACACTTAGGGTTTAGGCCGGCCCCCCCCCCTTCTAGAAGCTTGGCCCGCATGGGCCTTTAAGGGAGTGGTGCGGCTGGCCCATAGGCCAGCCCACTGCCCCTTCATGCCTTGTGGGCCCCATACTCCTATGGGCCCCACTTCTAGACCCCTCTAGAACCTTCTAGAACATTCCGGTACTTTACCGATAAATTCCCGAACCTTTCTTAACCTCCGGAAACAACTTTCCTTATATGAATCTTATTCTCCGGACCACTCCGGAACTCCTCGTGATGTCCGGGATCCTATCCGGGACTCCGAATCAATATTCGTTCTCACCATCAATTATCTCGAACCCTAACTACATCGAACGTTAAGTGTGTGACTCTGCGGGTTCGCGAATATGTCATATTAATAGCGGGACCGGGATGTCCATATTAATTCCTACATATTCGACGAAGTACTTTACTAGTCGAACCACAATGTCCGGGATTCAATTAATCCATATACGATTCCTTTTGTTTCACGATATATTACTTGTCCGAGATTCAATCCACCGATATCTCCATATCTGATTAATCTCGTTACCGACAAGTTCTCTTTACTCGTTCCCATAGAATAGGATCCCTTATGACTAGCCACTTAGTCATATGCTTGCAAGCGTTTGGATGCTATCCTACCGAGAGGGCCCAGAGATATCTATCCAACTGTTGGACGAACAAATCCCAGTCTCGAAACATGTCACCCAACAATCTATCATTGGAGAACCTGAAAGCCACCTTTATAATCACCCAGTTACGAAGTGACGTTTGATGTCCACAAAGTTCTCCTCCGATAAACGGGAGTGACATAATCTCATGGTCTAAGGAAACTATATTTGACATCTATTTAATTTGAGTCTTGTCCATTATATCATCACCTATGATACAAACTTCGTTTATTAAGCGATTCATAAATCCATGGTTAGGAAACATCTAACCATCACTTAATCAAACGAACTAGTCACAAGAGGAAAGACTAGGGACACATTACCGTTTATATTCCACACATGTATTCGTTTCCGATTAATACAATTCTAGCATGGAATTAAACATATCATGAACGGAGAAATATGATAAACAATAATCATTTATTATTGCCTCTTGGGCATATCTCCAACAGTCTCCCACTTGCACTAGAGTCAATAATCTAGTTTACATTTGTAGCAATCTAACACCCATGGCCTCACGGTGTTGATCATGTTTTGCTCGTGGAAGAGGTTTAGTCAACGGGTCTGCCACATTCAGATCCGTATGCACCTTGCAAATCTCTATGTCACCATCCTTGACATTCTCACGCAAATTGTGATAGCGGCGCTTGATATGCTTGGTATTCTTGTGTGAAGTCGGGTCCTTGGCAAGAGCTATCGCACCTGTATTATCACAGTACAGGGCCAGAGGTCTTGACGCACTTGGAACCACGCTCAGCTCTGAGAGGAACTCCTTCATCCAGACTGCTTCACTTGCTGCCGACGAGGCTGCAACATACTCCGCTTCTGTTGAAGATTTCGCCACCACGCTCTGCTTGGAACTCCTCCAACTCACAGCGCCACCATTCAGAATAAACACGTATCCGGACTGAGACTTAGAATCATCCGGATCTGTGTCCCAACTAGCATCGACGTAACTCCTTACGACAAGCTCTTGGTCACCTCCATATACGAGAAACATTTCCTTAGTTCTATTTAGATACTTAAGGATATTCTTGACAGCTGACCAGTGTTCCACTCCTGGATCACTTTGGTACCTGCTAGTCAAACTTACAGCATGGCACACATCTGGTCTAGTACATAGCATGGCATACATGATAGAGCCTATCGCAGAGGCATAAGGAACCTTGTCCATTATCTCTCTATCTTCTGCCGTAACAGGACTCTGAGTCTTACTCAGAACCTTTCCTTGCAACATTGGTAAGAACCCCTTCTTTGAATTTGCCATTCTGAACTTCTTCAGAACCTTGTCAAGGTATGTACTCTGTGAAAGCCCTATTAGGCGCTTTGACCTATCTCTATAGATCTTTATGCCTAAAATATACGCAGCTTCTCCAAGGTCTTTCATTGAAAAACTCTTATTCAAATAAGACTTTACACTTTCAAGTAGTGTAACATCATTTCCAATCAATAATATGTCATCCACATATAGTATTAGAAATGCAACTGAACTCCCACTCACTTTCTTGTAAATACAGGCTTCTCCATAAGTTTGGACAAATCCAAACCCTTTGATCACTTCATCAAACCGGAGATTCCAACTCCGCGATGCTTGCTTCAGTCCATAGATGGATCTCTGAAGTTTGCATACCTTGTTAGCATCCTTTGGATCAACAAAACCTTCGGGCTGTACCATGTACAACTCTTCCTTAATATGACCATTAAGGAACGCGGTCTTCACATCCATTTGCCAAATTTCATAGTCATAATATGCGGCAATTGCTAACATAATCCGAACAGATTTCAGCATCGCTACGGGTGAGAATGTCTCATCGTAGTCAACTCCTTGAATTTGTCGGAAACCCTTTGCGACAAGTCGAGCTTTATACACGGTGACGTTTCCGTCAGCGTCTGTCTTTCTCTTGAATATCCATTTGTTCTCAACGGCCTTACGGTCGTTAGGTAAGTCTACCAAAGTCCATACTTGGTTTTCATACATGGATTCCATTTCGGATTTCATGGCTCCTAGCCATTTATCGGAGTCTGGGCTCATCATTGCTTCCTCATAATTCGCAGGTTCATCATTGTCCAACAACATGACATTCATGACGGGGTCGTACCGATCAGGGGCGGTACGTTCCCTCGTTGATCTGTGAGGTTCAATAGCAGCCTTGACTGGAACAGCATGATCACCATCATCTGCTCCTTCTTCAGGTGGCGATGGCTGTTCTGGAACACCTTCCAGTTCAGCGCTACTCGGCATCTCAAGAACAGGTTCAACAACCTCGTCAAGCTCTATTTTCCTTCCACTCACTTCTTTCGAGAGAAACTCCTTCTCCAGAAAGGAACCATTCTTGGCAACGAAAATCTTGCCTTCAGTTCTGTGGTAGAAGGTATACCCAATAGTTTCCTTAGGGTATCCAATGAAGACGCACTTTTCCGATTTGGGTTCGAGCTTATCAGGTTGAAGCTTTTTCACATAAGCATCGCAACCCCAAACTTTGAGAAACGATAACTTTGGCTTCTTGCCAAACCATAACTCATATGGAGTCGTCTCAACGGATTTTGATGGAGCCCTATTTAATGTGAATGCGGCTCGTCTCTAATGCATAGCTCCAAAATGATAGTGGCAGATCTGTGTGAGACATCATAGATCGCACCATATCCAATAAGGTTCGATTACGACGTTCAGACACACCATTACGCTGTGGTGTTCCGGGTGGCGTGAGTTGTGAAACAATTCCACACGTCTTTAAATGCATGCCAAACTCATAACTCAAATATTCGCCTCCACGATCAGATCGAAGAAACTTGATTTTCTTGTTACGATGGTTCTCAACTTCACTCTGAAATTCTTTGAACTTTTCGAACAGTTTCAGACTTATGTTTCATTAAGTAAATATACCCATATCTACTCAAATCATCGGTGAAGGTTAAGAAGTAACGATATCCACCGCGTGCTGCAACACTCATCGGACCACACACATCGGTATGTATGATTTCCAACAAGTCTGTTGCTCTCTCCATCGTGCCGGAGAAGGGTGTTCGAGTCATCTTACCCATAAGGCATGGTTCGCAAGTTTCAAATGATTCAAAATCAAGTGAATCCAAAAGTCCATCAGAATGGAGTTTCTTCATGCGCTTTACACCAATATGACCCAAACGGCAGTGCCACAAAAATGTGGTATTATCATTATTCACTTTGCATCTTTTGGCATCAATGTTATGAACATGTGTATCACTACTATCGAGATCCAATAGAAATAAACCATTCCTCTCAGGTGCATGACCATAAAAAGGTATTATCCATATAAATCGAAATACCAAAGTTTTCAGACTTAAATGAATAACCGTCTCGCAATAAACAAGATCCAGATATAATGTTCATGCTCAACGCAGGCACATAATAACAATTATTAAGGTTTAAAACTAATCCCGATGGTAAATGCAGAGGGAGTGTGCCGACAGCGATGACTTCAACTTTTGATCCATTTCCAACTCGCATCGTCACCTCGTCCCTTGCCAAGCGCCGTCTATTCCGCAGCTCCTGTTTCGAGTTACATATATTAGCAACCGAACCAGTATCAAATACCCAGGTGCTACTACGATCACTTGTCAAATACACATCAATAACATGTATATCAAATATACCTTGTTTGACGGTGCCAGCCTTCTTGTCCGCCAGATACTTGGGGCAGTTCCGCTTCCAGTGTCCGGTTCCCTTGCAGTAGAAGCACTCAGTATCAGACTTAGGGCCTTTCCTTGACTTCCTCGCAGACCCGGCAACTCGCTTGCCGTCCCTCTTGAAGTTGTCTCTTTTGCCCTTTTTCTTGAAACTGGTGGTCTTATTGACCATCAACACTTGATGCTCCTTCTTGATTTCCACTTCCGCGGTCTTTAACATCGCGAAAAGCTCAGGGAGAGTTTTCTCCATCCCTTGCATGTTATAGTTCATCACAAAGCTTTTGTAGCTCGGTGGAAGTGACTGGAGAACACGGTCAATCCCCAACTCATTGGGAATCACAACACCCAGCTGCGCCAGACGATCACCGTACCCAGACATCTTGAGCACGTGTTCGCTGACGGAACTGTTCTCTTCCATCATACAGCTAAAGAACTTAGAAGAGGCCTCATACCTCTCCACCTTGGCTTGAGTCTGAAACATAGCTTTCAGATCAACGATCATCTGATGAACGCCATGGTGCTCAAAACGCTTTTGAAGCTTAGGTCCTAAGCCGTACAACAGACCGCACTTAACTATCTCGTGGTCCTCTGAACGGGCTGCCCAGACATTCCTAATGTCTTCAGCCGCTCCCTCTGCTGGAGCCTCACCTAGCGGTGCATCTAGGACATACAGTTTCTTGGCAGCTTTGAGGATAATTTTCAGATTCATAAACCAATCCGAGAAATTGCTTCCATCGTCTTTCAGCTTGTCTTTCTCTAGGAACGCGTTAAAGTTCATGGTGATGTTGGGAAGGGCCATTGATCTACAACATTATTTGCAAGGTGCTTTAGACTATGTTCATGAAATTGTGTTCGAAAGATAATCTAATTATAAAACGAACTCCCACTAAACTCAACATCTCTCCGGTTGTTTAGTGACACACGATCCAAAATCCACTACACCACAACCGATCATCACGTGAAGTGGCATAGTTTCAAATGGTGAACATCTCCATGTTGATCATATCATTCATATGACTCGTGTTTAGCCTTTCGGCTCTTGTGTTCCGAGGCCATGTCTGTACATGCTAGGCTCGTCAAGTAAACCGTAGTATTTCCGCATGTGCAAACTGGCTTGCACCCGTTGTATGTGAACGTAGAATCTATCACACCCGATCATCACGTGGTGCTTCAAAACGACGAACTTTGGCAACGGCGCATACTAGGGGAGAACACCTCTTGATATTGACGTGAGAGATCACCTTATCATGCTACCGTCGAGATCGTATCTAAGCATAAACCATAAGGTGTAAAAAGGGATTAACATCACATGCAATTCAATATTGTGACATGGTATAGCCTTTTCTTGTGCCTTTGATCTCCATCTCCAAAGCACCGGCATGATCTCCATCATCACCAGCTCAAACGCCATCACCATGGTTGTCTCCACCAACTATTGCAACTACTACTATTGGCTACTCTTAGCAAATAAAGTAAAGCAATTACATGGTGTTTAAAGTGACACGCAGGTCATACAATAAATTAAAGACAACCATAAGGCTCCTGCCGGTTGCCGTACTCATCGACATGCAAGTCGTGATAATTACAAAACATGATCATTGCATACATCACATAATCATATCTTGAGGCCATACCATATCACAAACCCTGCAAAAACAAGTTAGACGCCTCTACTTTGTTTATGCAATTTTTACGTGGCTTCTAATGGGTCATTAGATAGAACCGTTCTATTCTACGCAAAGCCACAACGGTGATAAAATAGTTGCTGATTTACTCATCCTTTTGAAAGGCCTTCCATTGAAAATTGCACCTTCACTAAAGCAAGAGAAACAGACACCCGCCAGCCACTTATGCAAAAAAAGTTGCATGTCAGTCGTGGAACCGGTCTCTCGTGCGTGGACGAGTAAAGTTGGTCCGGGCCGCTTCAATCTTACAGTACCGCAAAGATGCAAAGTGCACGCGAGAAGGTAGCAACTCAAATTATCAACGCCCACAACACTTGTGTCTAATCGCACCAACATCTACGAATAGATCTAGGCTCTGATACCACTGAAGGGTCGCAGCATAGAAAACAAAAATTTTCCTACGCAAAGATAGCGGAATAAACCCAACATCTAGATCCGATCTACGAGAGGTTGGTAGCAAGAAGGAGATCGAATCTCACCCTCAAAGAAAACCGTGAGCGTTTTGTCGAGGCAGGGGTTGGCTAGTCGATCCCCGCAACTAGACTTGTCTAGTCGCGAGGAGATGTGTTATCCAAGCGCCGCACGAGCAACGCCTCCGAGAGATCCACACGTTCAGCTCGATGAAGACTCCACGATCTTGATCCCGCAAGAGGTGGTGGAGAGGCTCGAGATCAACAGCACGACGACGGTGGCGTGGTGTGTATGGTGGAGATTGGACAGGGCTTCGCCAAGCGGTGTCGGAGGAGAGAGGAGGAGGGGCGGCGGCAAGGTGGGAGAGGGGTGCGGCTAGGGCACCTATGGGGTGGCCTTGGGGTGCCGCACCCCTCCCTCTAGCCCTCCTTATATAGGGGGCCGGGGGGGCTGCGCCCCACCCCCATCTAGGGCCGGCGCAAGGGGCAAGGGGGGGGAGGCTTGCCCCCCAAGCAACACTTAGGGTTTAGGCCGGCCCCCCCCCCTTCTAGAAGCTTGGCCCGCATGGGCCTTTAAGGGAGTGGTGCGGCTGGCCCATAGGCCAGCCCACTGCCCCTTCATGCCTTGTGGGCCCCATACTCCTATGGGCCCCACTTCTAGACCCCTCTAGAACCTTCTAGAACATTCCGGTACTTTACCGATAAATTCCCGAACCTTTCTTAACCTCCGGAAACAACTTTCCTTATATGAATCTTATTCTCCGGACCACTCCGGAACTCCTCGTGATGTCCGGGATCCTATCCGGGACTCCGAATCAATATTCGTTCTCACCATCAATTATCTCGAACCCTAACTACATCGAACGTTAAGTGTGTGACTCTGCGGGTTCGCGAATATGTCATATTAATAGCGGGACCGGGATGTCCATATTAATTCCTACATATTCGACGAAGTACTTTACTAGTCGAACCACAATGTCCGGGATTCAATTAATCCATATACGATTCCTTTTGTTTCACGATATATTACTTGTCCGAGATTCAATCCACCGATATCTCCATATCTGATTAATCTCGTTACCGACAAGTTCTCTTTACTCGTTCCCATAGAATAGGATCCCTTATGACTAGCCACTTAGTCATATGCTTGCAAGCGTTTGGATGCTATCCTACCGAGAGGGCCCAGAGATATCTATCCAACTGTTGGACGAACAAATCCCAGTCTCGAAACATGTCACCCAACAATCTATCATTGGAGAACCTGAAAGCCACCTTTATAATCACCCAGTTACGAAGTGACGTTTGATGTCCACAAAGTTCTCCTCCGATAAACGGGAGTGACATAATCTCATGGTCTAAGGAAACTATATTTGACATCTATTTAATTTGAGTCTTGTCCATTATATCATCACCTATGATACAAACTTCGTTTATTAAGCGATTCATAAATCCATGGTTAGGAAACATCTAACCATCACTTAATCAAACGAACTAGTCACAAGAGGAAAGACTAGGGACACATTACCGTTTATATTCCACACATGTATTCGTTTCCGGTTAATACAATTCTAGCATGGAATTAAACATATCATGAACGGAGAAATATGATAAACAATAATCATTTATTATTGCCTCTTGGGCATATCTCCAACACATTTTAATAGCCGATTTCATGGAAGAAGAGATATATGAAGCCATTATGCAAATGGAAAAGAACAAAGCGCCGGGGCCTGATGGCTTCCCGGCGGAGTTCTACCAATTCTGTTGGGAGGTTATTAAAACAGATTTAATTGCGATGTTTAGAGATTTTCACAAGGGAGATCTCTCTATTTTCCAATTAAACTTCGGGACAATTGTGCTCTTGCCAAAAAAAGAGGATGCTATTCAAATTCAGCAATATAGGCCCATCTGTTTACTCAATGTTAGCTTCAATTTTTTTACAAAAGTGGCGACTAATCGCATCACAAAGGTGGCGCGTACAGTGATAAGACCAACACAATCAGCTTTTATGCCGGGTAGACATATTTTAGAAGGGGTTGTTATATTACATGAAACCATCCACGAACTCCATAGGAAGAAGTTGGACGGGGTTTTACTTAAAATCGATTTTGAGAAGGCATATGATAAGGTCAATTGGTCCTTCTTGCAGCAAGCCCTGCGAATGAAGGGTTTTCACCCAACTTGGTGCGAGTGGATTAAAAAATTTACTAGCCGAGGGAGTGTAGGAATCCGTGTTAACGATGACATAGGTCATTATTTTCAAACACTAAAAGGGCTGCGCCAAGGCAATCCCCTTTCTCCTATCCTTTTTAATATCATTGCCGACATGTTAGCTATCCTAATAAAACGAGCTAAGGAGGATGGACAAGTGGAAGGTCTTTTATCACACTTGGTTGATGGAGGTGTGTCAATCTTACAATATGCCGACGACACATTAATTTTTATGGAGCACAATCTAGAGAAAGCCTTGAATATGAAACTAATACTATGTATTTTCGAGCAACTTTCGGGCTTGAAGATTAATTTTAACAAAAGTGAACTCTTCTGTTTTGGACAAGCCAAATTAGTTGAGGAAGAATATAGACAATTATTTGGATGTGAGATTGGTTCCCTTCCTTTTAAGTATCTTGGAATACCAATCCATTTCCGAAAGCTAAAGAACGGTGAATGGAAACCGGTGGAAGACCGTTTTGAGAAAAAACTAAGCAGCTGGATCGGTAAACTCCTATCTTATGGGGATAGGCTCATTCTTATAAACTCGGTATTGACAAGCTTACCGATGTTCATGTTATCCTTTCTTGAAGTACCAATAGGGGTCCGCAAAAGAATGGATGTGTACAGGTCTCGTTTCTTTTGGCAAAGCGATGGCCACAAAAGAAAATATAGATTATCTAAGTGGAATATCATCTGTCGTCCAAAAGATCAGGGAGGGTTGGGAATTGAAGTACTTGAGTTAAAAAATAAATGTCTTCTTAGCAAGTGGCTTTTTAAACTTTTAAACGAGGAAGGAGTGTGGCAAGAATTACTTTCCAATAAATATCTCCACTCTAAAACTTTAGCACAAGTCACGTTACAGCCCTTTGACTCTCCATTTGGAAAGGTTTGATGCGGATCAAAAATGAGTTTTTTTGTAGAGGGTCGTTTCAAGTAGGAAATGGAACAAATACACGTTTTTGGGAGGATACTTGGCTGGGGGACACGCCCCTTTCACAACAATATCCCACGCTGTATAATATAGTTCAACGAAAACAAGTTTCGGTGGCTGATATTTTATCGCATGCTCCTTTGAATATTACTTTCCGTAGGACTCTAACCGGAGACAAATGGGAGCAATGGCTGCACTTTTTAAACAGAATTATGCATGTTAATCTATCACAGGAAGGTTCACTGTCAAATCAATGTATTTGGACCTATTGAACGGTCACACGAGATTCCTACGAAAGTATATTTGGCGCATGAAGGTGCCTTTTTTTGAAGATAAAAATTTTCATGTGGTTTTTGCAACGTAAGGTGCTTCTCACAAAAGATAATTTGGCAAAACGGAATTGGAATGGGAATAAAACTTGCTGTTTTTGTGATAAAGAGGAATCTGTCAACCATCTTTTCTTTGATTGCCCATTCGCTAAAATAGTTTGGCGAATTGTACACATGTCCTTTAATTTGACACCCCCCACAAATGTAGATAATCTATTTGGGAACTGGCTGAAAGGGATTGCAAAGAAAGATCTAATACCCATTCGGGTGGGGGTGTGTGCTGTACTTTGGGCAATATGGAATGTGCGGAATGATTTTGTGTTTAATAAGTCAAAGACTCCATGTTTTTTGCAGGTTATACCCAGAGCTACCCACTGGATCCGTATGTGGTCTTATCTCCAACCAGCGGAGAAGCGACATGCTATGGATTATGGGTGCACTATAATGGAGACGGTCGCAGCGGATTTGTACAACCAGGCCGGCTGGCGGTGTGCTAATAGGATAACATGTTAAACCGGCGACACGATTTTGTTTTCTACTGGTTGATTCATGTTTCAACCTTATGTGATCCGTGAATTGTAACGTATCTTTCATGTTGTACTCTTGGAAATAAAGTAATAAAAAAAGCCATATGCATCATCCTGATGCAGAGGCTGGGGTCTTACCCCATTTCTAAAAAAAAATTAAACACCAAGTGCTCTACACGTCCGCCCGCCGAAACCACAGCAAGCCACGAACCAAACCCAACATTTCTTCCGCCAGCCGCCACCACCCCTCGCTCCGCAGCGCACGTACGTGCACATACCTCCTCGACCGATCGATCGATGCCCGCACGCGCCGGTGCTGATACGCCACGTAGGCCGGCGATGGCTGCGGCGGGCGATAAAGACGTCGGGGCGGCGATGAGGAGGGCGGTGAAGCGGCTGAGCTTCGGCTTGTCGTGGGAGGAGAAGGCGGAGGCGGCGGCGGCGGTCGGGAGGCTGGCGCGGTCCGACGAGCGGACGAAGCGGGCGCTCCCGGAGCTCGGCGTCGTGCCGCCGCTCGTGTCCATGCTCGCGGAGGGAGGAGAGGTCGCCGGCGCCGCGCGGATGGCCGCGGTCAGGGCGCTGCTCGACCTCGCCAGAGGAACACACAGGTCAGTTACTGATTCACTGCTGCTCCTGCTGCTGCTGCTGCTCCTGATCGACTGTGTATATTCAGTTAGCTGCTTCGCGTGGTTCTGTTCTGCTTTCTTCTCCCCCTATTGTTGTTCATCCGAGTCGAATTCAGGAGCTCCGACGTATTGTCTGATTGAAATCCGTGACTCGAATGCTGAAACCGGCTGAGCCGCCGCGCGCCATTGACAGACAGAGATCCCTGTCGGTGTCACCATGCCATGCAAAAGTCGTCGTTTAGAACATTTTTTTCTGAATATGCACAGCATTTTTTCCGGCTTTCTACCTGCAGGGATTAGGTACCTTTGGCTGTTCTTCTTGGACTAGTTGACCTTGGACGACTGTCAGCACCTTACCCCACTACCCTGCAATGATTCTAGCATCATTGTTCGTTGGTGTTAGGCAGGCAGGCAGGCCAGACGTACGTACCTATAATGTTCGGCAGGGGTTTGCTGCAGCTTGACCTGTGATGATACCACACCCAACTGCCTCGATCATCTGGTAGTCTTCTCCCTGCCAGAAAACAAAAATGTAGTATTCGCCTTCCTATTTCTCTCCTCTTCTGTCTCCATGGAAGATGAGATATTTCCGTGAGAAGTAAGTGGATGATATATGCAGGCAGCAGACCTGCACTGCATTTTTTTTCCACGTACATCATCCATGCCGCACAACATGGTGCACGATATAGATAGTTAAAAATAACAAGGTGCACGATTACATCGCCTCGTGACGACTCTGATATTGATGTGCACGATAGTCATCTTCCAGCCAGGCGTGCACGAAGACCATAATCACTGGAAAATCCATCCTCTCTTTGGATCTTCCATGGGATGGCGACTTTCATCTAATCTCGGTATCCCCTATGATGCACGAATCTCGACACGTTGACACTCGATGGTTCATCTTAAGTTAACATCGTCCTCCCGTGGTGACACGGGGAACCCTACGTGCCGCCATCTTTAGGGCTCCACCCTCCCTCTCCGTCGCGCCGCCGTTGTCGGAGGTGCTGCCGACAAGGCTTGTGCTCGCCCCCAAGGAAGGTGGTGGCGGGTTCCACGGCCGAAGGGGGCGCTCGTATCGGAGATGGGCTGCGAGCGGCTATGTGCTATAGCGGGTCTTGTAAGATCGATGGCGCAAGCAGCTCTACGCGGTGGCGACTCTGGTCAGATCAGCGGTGGTGGCGTCCGAACCCGATCTGGGCTTGACGGGGGTCGTCCTGGGCTAGGTGCACCCGGTCCATCGTACACATCTGTTGTTTGCTTGGCTACTTCAACTATGGCGAGATGGCGGTCCAATCAGCTATGGTTCGGGGATGTGCGGCTGCCGTGAAAATCTCGAGCTTGGTCTTGGCGGACGATGGCGACGCCTCTTGGCATTGTCACCTTGTAGAACGCGTCGTCATTGCTGTGCCCCTCTCCTTGCTCAGGGTGCTCTAGGGGAAACCCTAGATCTGGGTCTGCCGGATCTGACGACGGTGACACTTTCTATGTCATTCTCCCTCTTGGGGGCATCGTCTTTAGAGCACGTGCTAGTTGGAGCGGTGTGGAGGTGGTGCGGCATTGCATCTATCGCATCGACGACGGCGAATCTCGACGTCGAATCTCGAGAGCGTGGCGTAGTGGTGTCTCGATGACGGTTGCGTGATGAAGGACGTGCGGCAGCATGGTCGAGTGGTATGGCGACGTGGCGGCGTCGTCGACAGCTGGCATGACTAGGTCATTGCATAGATTCCTGCTGAATATTGGTTCACGAAAGACAGCGACAACGGTTTCTACAGTGTGCGCATATGGTACCCGCTGAGGGTCAGCCGGCCCGGTTTGTGCTCTCGGCACGCTGTTCGGTGGCCTGGGAAGGCCTCGAATTCAGATGATATGCATCGGTGTGAGCCTGTGAGGTCAGGGCACACGACTCCGATCATGTTCACCCCCTTCATCAAGCTTGTAAGTGTAGTGCCAAGTATCCCCACGAAGTTGGCTTCCGTTTGATCGATATATTTCTTTGTAACAATCTATATAATAATTTAATAAAAAAAAGTTATGTGCATCATTTCTTATGCAAAAGTCCAAGGTTTCAACCCTCCTTTTAGAAAAACAAAATCTAGGCATGCCAACGCCCGGTCGATGGTAATTGCACATGGAACGTGAAATGACCCACACAGTAAATCTTGAGAAAACAAAAAAAAAATCTTATTCAGCGCTTGTGTAATGGCATTGTGTGTTTGTGTCATGGCTGATCCTCTGTTTGCTAACTGATGCTACCCTTTATTGTTCAGAAACAAGGTGCTCATTGCCAAGGCCGGCCTGCTCAAGAAGCTGCCGGAGCTCATGGCCGACAGGGACCTGGTAACGAGCCACGACCTCGCGCTGCTCCTCCTCTCCGTCTCCTCGCTGGCCAACACCGACTTCCCGCTCGCCTCCACCGAGCTCCTCCCGTTCCTCGTCTCCACCCTCGCCGGCAACGTCCCGGCCGACACGAGGCTGTCGTGCCTGGCCGCGCTCCGCAACCTCTCAGCCAACCTCGAGCACGTCCGGGCCGTGGCTACCAGCGGGGCCGTGCGCGCGCTGCTCGCGCTTTCCTCACTGGACGAGGCGGCCCTGGGCGTGCTCTCGGATGTGGCGACGGCCAGCGCGGCGGGGCGGCAGGCGATCGCGGAGGACGAGGCCGCGCCGAGGGCGCTGGTGGAGGCCGTGGCGCGGCACGACAGTGCGGCATGCCAGGAGCACGCGACGTACCTGATCATGGCGCTCGCGCACGGAAGCGGCAGCGGCAGCGCCGGACGGGAGCTCATGCAGCGGATGCGGCAGCTCGGCGCCGTGCAGGCGCTCCTCGCGGTGTCGCTGCTCGGGAGCCCCCTCGCGCGGAGCAGGGCGGCCAAGATACTGCAGTGGTTCAAGGACGACGGGCGGGACAGGATCAGAGCGCACTCCGGCCCTCGCTGGGAAGCCACGCCGCCTTCCCCGTGCCATGACAACGGCTCTGGCACCGGAGACGGGACGAAGGCTTCCCGGAACGCCGTAGACAGGATGGTGAAGCAGAGCCTTGACAGGAACATGAAGTCCATAATGCGGCGAGCCACGGCGTCCGTGGACATGACGGCCGATGCTACTAAGCTGCTGGTGGCGAGCTCTAGCTCCAAGAGCTTGCCATGCTGAACAATATGCAGAGTCCTCACTGTTCTTTATCTATTTTTTTCATGATTGTAAAAATTAACAGCGATTACTCATCTTAGTGTGTAAATTCAGATAGTTACTATATCTACGCAAAGACACTGGCTCAGGAAGACAGGACAGTTCCGTGAGAACAAGAGCAGACTGTTCCATGGTGATAAATTCAGTGGACTGTTTATAATAATTAAGGAAACATATGAACTTTCCTATGGCAACAGATGGTATATAGTACATGACGAGCTTTGCGGTTCTCAGCTTCTGCCAGCGGCGAGCCTTTGCTGTTGCAGATGCTGCTGATCCCGCTGCGACTGGAATGCAGATGCCTTCTCCTTGATCTCCTGGAAGGCGCGCATCGTGTCACCATCGAATCCGCCCGCGAACTACACGAAACAACATGGTTAGATACATCTACCAGTCCCATGATAGGGGTATGAATAAACTGAATGGTGGTTACCTGGTGAACTCTGAAGGCGAACCGGACTCCCTGGAGCATGAGCTCCTCTTCGTCGGGGCCGCCTTGCGTGGCCTCGAGCTCGGAGGAAACCCGTCCCAGGTACTTCCTTGCTAACTTCACCGACTGGATTTTGAGCTGCACCATCAAGAGACTCGTCTTGTTACTGGAATGCCATTTTGTTTGGAGAAGCTAGTGTTGACTGCCGGTACATCACATTGCGTGCACTTGCAGATAATCCGAGATTCATGTGATGTACACACCATTTTATGAACCGAAGTTAATCTACAGAAGAATTATCTGTGCTACCTTCGAGTGTGGGCATTTTTCTGAATTCAGTATGTCATTATTACAGTTGAGTTTCCATGGCAATTAAAAAGAAGATGCGTAAATTCTAAAGGAGACAATTAACTTTTTTTTTTGATAAAGAGATTTTATTACTTAAAGAGTATTAAGCATTACACCCGGCCTCTGCATTAACTGAAGTAAAGCAGTTAACTGATGGAAAAATGTCAGGAAGTTTGTGAAGGCATTAGCTTCATAGATGATTAGAAAACTGGCCTAGTACCCTGGCCTAGTACCAGTAAGCAAACTTTCACCAGTGATTGGTGCCTTCCTACATTGTGCATTCAAAACAGGGGCTAGATTCAAACGACCATATGTCTGCCTGTCTGTCTGTCATGTGCACGCATTGCATTTACCTGACTGACGATTCCGGTGTCCTGCATCCACTCCCATGGGATCTGGTATCCGCGGTACCGGTTCATCGCGCCGTCGCGCACACGACCAAGGCTGTACACTCCATGCTCCAACCTGCCAACAACCATACAGATTGATGCGCACAATGAGCGCCGGAACGAACAAAATGCAAAAGCTGACAGACAGTTCACAGGTACAAGAGGAGGAAGGCTTACTTCTCAAACAGGGCCTGCATCTTCTTGAGAGCAGAAGAGCAGGGCTGCCGTGGATCGTCGCAGAACGACGCCACCTCCTCCTCGACCTTCTTCAGGTCCCGGTAGCCGAATGCTGCCTCCCGGAGAGCGTCCGCCTTCTGCTCCGGCCAGTCGAAGTGCTTGAGCACCGCCCGTTCATCCACCTGGCATTAAAATGACGGATCCAATGACGAACAATGATCAGCCACGCATTCAAAAAAAAAAAAAACTCTGCCCAAAGCAAAACTGTGACAGTGTATGTATGTAGCCGGCAAGTTTAGTACCAGTCGTGAGAGCTCGACGTCGAGCCACTTGACGAAGGTGACGACGTCGTCGATGTCGGCGAACGCCGCGCCTTCCACCTCCTTGATGAGGAACCGGATGAAGTCGCCCTGCCTCTCCACGTCAGACCTGATCTGCAATTGTCCAATAGACCAATACCCACCCAACACACAGCAAACTGTTCGTCAGACTTACTTAATCATTTCTCCCATCATAAACCCAGTAAGACTAACAACTTTAGCGTAGTGGCAGTGCAGGAACATGTATAAAAGCAAAGCAACACTCGTCTGAATTCAAATTCCCTTGGGTTCAGGAGGAAATTGGCGCCAAGCAACGGTTGCATCTGGGTCAAAGTTTACTCCCCCAACCCAAGGCCCCAACGGCTAGTATACCGGTCCGAGACACTGGTGCTGCTGCTGGCCACGAGCACACAGTGAATAATAAATTTCGAAAATCCAAAGAAGAAAGCTTCACTTGTCAGCTTGCTCTGTGGGCCCCACGAATCAGTGTGGCCACCAAGACTGCAATATTTGCCTCTACTTTTTTGTTCCCAACTACAAATTGTCTCATCTTATTACTCTGATAGTTAGTCTGATATGGATCACAAAAGTCCAACAGCAAAAAAAGAAAACGCTTCCGACCACGAGCACACAGCAGCAGTAATATTTTTTTTGAAAATGAAGAAAGCTTCACTGCTCAGTCTATTCTCAGGGCCCAGAAATCAGTCTGACAAGCTATGCCTGCTGAAGGGGCGCACCCGCACTTGTTTATTTTTCTTGATGTTCTACTACAAATTGTCTTCTCTGATGGATCAGAAGAATCCAACAGGAAGAAATGTGTGCGCAAGAAGTGGGTTTCTCCATGGATTGCGGGGTGGTGAACTCGAGAAAGATGAACAGGGGAAATTAAAAGGCGCTTGTTTCTTCCACCTGTATCGTATCTGTATGTTGTTGGTGGTGGTGTGTGCGTGCGTGCAGTGCGCAGTTCAAGCAAATAAAGGGGAGTACTTTCTGGTGCTGCGTGTTCTTTCTTCTTTGTTCAGTAGCGCGGCGGGCAACCACCATTATCGGCGATTGATTTGATCCGTGCATCCGCCTGGTTGGCAACTACTGCGCGTCGGTTTGTGCGGAAAGAAGACATTTTGTTTGGGGATTTTATAAAGACGATGACGATGATTTGGAAAAAAAGGAAACGAGACGGAAATGCGCTTAAAATGCAGTAGTAGGATTTTGGGGGGAATTCTGATTGAACTTACCGCGAGAAGGTGGGAGGAGCGGTTCTCGATCTCGCCGATCATGTCCCTGGCGTTCGCGGCGCCGGAACCGCCCGGGCCGGCGTCGGAGCCGCCGCCGCCTTCCCGCTTGGAGTCCCGCCGCATCAGCGAGTGGTAGAACTCCACCACCTCCGGGACGCGCCTTACGCATGGGCCGGAATGGGGTGGCGGAGGGGGAGGAGGCGGGGGCGGAGGCCCGGCGCGTACGCTGCGTCCGCTGCCGCTCGAGGTGGACGGCGAAGAGCTCGCGCTCCTGCTTCTTTTTGACGGCATTGATGGTGGAGCCGGTGGTGGTGGTGGCGGCGGTGGGGGTATCGGGGGGAGCTTGGAGAGGTCCGGCTTGCGGCCTGTTGATGCCGCCGTGTCGGAAGAGCAGGACGGGGTTGACGAGGCCGACGAAGTGGACGAGCCGGAGCTCGCCGGCGAAGCGCGGGATGAGCCGGAGAAATACGACCTGCTCTTCGCGGACGCCGGCATTGGCGGCGGCGGCGGAGGCGGAGGGGGTGGAACGGACTTGCGCGCTGGCTCGGCCGTCTCGGTTCCCGCATCGAAGCTCCCGGTTCCCGCATCGAAGCAATCGTCGGAGGCGCCTCGCTGCCGCTTCGCCATCTGCCTCTCCAGCTCCACAATCCTCTGCTCTCTGCTCGACACGCAAGCCACGGCGTCGTCGAGCTCGGCGCGGAGGCGCGCGTTCTCGGCCTGGAGCCTGGAGATGGCGTCCCTGCAGCGGCCCAGCTCGCTGCTCTTGGCGGCGAGCTCGGTCTCGAGGAAGGGCACGATGACGACGGTCTCCTTGAGGATCTTGTGCTCCAGCAGCTCGGTGCGCAGCCGGGACTCCCGCTCCTGCAGCTCCTCGACGAGGCGGGCGAGCTCGGCCACCTCCGGCCCCGCCGCCGGCGCCGACGCGGTGCGCGCCGGCTGCACCTGCGCGGAGGAGCGCGGAAAGTAAACCCCGAAGGACCGCGCGAAGGAGCTGCCGCCCTTGCTGCCCGAGCCGGGCGGCGGCGCGGGGGAGCCCGAGGACCGCCGCCGCGGCGTCGTCTCCGACCGAGGCGCCGCCGATGGGGCGGGCTGCTGCAGTGGGGATGGTGCCGGTGCGGGTGCCGTCTGTTTGCGCGCGGAGGAGGAGGTGGTGGAGGACTTGGGCGTCGCCGGGCTGCGCTGGAAGCCCATGGCCGCCTTGACCCTGCCGGCCACCATGGCTGATGCTGCTGGGTGGCTGACGTCCGGCCGTCGAATACGAAATGTGCAGCTACGATTGCGCCACGGACATGCTCGGTGTCTCTCACTCGCTCAGTGAGGTCGGCCGTCTGCTCTGGCTAGCAGTGGCAGGTGAGGTGAGGTGTGGGGAGTGTTGAGCTCGAGGGAGAGCGGTGGGCACGGTGTCCGAGGAACGGTCTCTGGCTGGCTTGGTCTGAAGCGAGAGGAGTGAAGTGGGCGGTAAAAATACTCGAGCTGGGAGCTCGTTGGGAGAGGAGGTGGCCGGAATCTGAACGTTGGGAAGTGTTCGACGCATCTGCTTTGCACGTTCTGAATCTGGAACTAGACTCGTTTTGACCTTTTGCTTTGCCCGCCACGTCTCCCTATTTCTTAACAGCTCTTTTGAGATTAATACTACTGGTATGCACACCAGTCATATTCCAGTTGATTTCAAGAGCTCGTCTGTTGCTTTACTGCCATCTTCTGCTGTTTACGATGAGGGTTAGCAAACCACCGTACTCGATCGACTAGGGGAAAAAGGCCCGGATTTGAAATGTTTCTCGTAATTTCGATTGCTATTTTTTTCAACATGATTATGTCAACTAAGTATCCATCATGCAGTGTGAAAAGATCAAAAAAGGAAGAAGCTAGAAAATGAGTAGCATCATGGAGAGGTTCACTCGATAATTTCTTGAAGATTAATACAAGAAAATTTAGAGTAAGTAATATACTGCCTCCGTTCCATAATATAAGACTTTTTAGCATTTCTCTTTCCGTCCGTATCTAGACATGTTTTAGTGTAAGGTTCAAATGAATCTTACACTAAAACATGTCTGGATACGGATGGAAAGAGAAATGCTAAAAAGGCTTACATTATGGAACGGAGGTAGTATATTATTTGATAGAATGCTGCTATTGAGTACACATTTAAGCCTTCATTACTAACGTTTCATACTCACACATATATATTTATTTATTAAAAAATTATACTCTCTCAAAACAGGCTTTCACCCCGCTATATAAATATAGCAACCAACCGATACAACCGAAACAACTGCCACAGCACATCCAAGCCCAAAAGAGAAAACAAGAGAAAAAAGAAAAGAAAACAATGCCGACAGCGGCAGATCAACGGAACTAAGGTGGCTCGCCACCGCTGCGCCCGCCGAACAAGTTCCACCGCGCTCCTAGAGTTTCGAATCGTCGCGTACGAAGCAACACCTTCAAGAAGGACTGCAACGATGACGACGCTGCTGCCCGGCCATGGCCTAGGGTTTCCCCCGACGCCCTTCAAGAAGGAAAGACGACACCCATAGGCGCCGCCCCGTCGATGTCGTAAGACGACAAGGATTTCTCCCGACCCCCAAAAAACCACTACCCCAAACGATCCGTAGTCTTCCACTCAACAACGCCGCCCACCTGCATGCGTCGTCTCACTGTGAACCGATACGGGGCCTAGAAACAAAAGACGGAGGCAGTAGGTTCAGGGGTCGCCGGCTCTGCAGCCACACGGGAGGGAACTACCTCCACTGCTGACGCGGTAGCCGACCGGACGTGGCGACAGGAGCACACCAGACCAGCACTAAAATCGGAGGGCGGCAGCAGCACGGCCACCTGGAGGCCGTCCGACCGGACGCCGCAGGGACAAACCAGGCCGCACTGCCCGGCCGGACCCAGATCGGGTCCGCAAAGTCCGCTGCCACGCTGCAGCACGTAGGCCGTCGCCGCTACCCTCTGCTACAGCGCCGTAGGCCAGGAAGGCTCCATCGCCGCCACCCGTCACCGTCACCTCCATCCCGGTCTCCAGGAGAAGCCGTCGCCGTCCGAGCCGCCCGGACCCAGATCGGGCCCAAAGGACCCAGATTTGGGCCATGCGGACGCCGGCGGCAGCTCGTGGCAGCAGCCTCTGCGCCACCAAGGGGCAGCGCCAGCGCAGGAGGAGCCACCTGGGGCCGGCGCGCCGCCGCCACCAGCCGCCTCCCGCCGGAACCGCCGCCGGCCGAGCCAACACCGCCGCCAGCCACCACCACCCGAGACGGGGCAACCGCGCGCGGGGAGAGGACGGCCCGCCGCCGCCGACACCACGCGAGCAAGGCCCTGTGGCACGCGCCGGCGGCGGCGGGAGGGAGCTAGGAGGAGGAGGGGACTCGGGGGGAGGAGGTTGGGGAGCCCCCGGTCGCCTCTCTCGGGGAGGCGACGCGGGGGGCACGGGTGAGAGAGAGAGGGAGGGGACGAGACGGGATTACAGTGGCGTCCAAAAAAATTATAGTACGGGCCATGGATTCTAGTTTCGTCAGGTAAGTATCCATCATACGCCGGATAAGAAGGAGACGTATGTTCATCTGACCACCCAAACAGAATAAAAACGGACACAAGATATGTTTAGATCAGCCTTGGAGTTGGCCTAAGAGGCTTGAGTTTTTGACTCGCGTGTCGCTCGATCGTAGGCTTTCGAAGCGCTATATATATGGCGAAAAGTCTCTTTGTCTCCCGAGCAATAGCCCTCCTGTTCATTTGAAAAAAAAAACTTACAAATTTCAAAAAATGGTGAAAAAAACCGTAGAGGTAGGAAAATGTGTATCCTACAACAACTTCAAATAGTTTGTATTCCGGGCTATACGAAAATGACAAATCTTATAAAATCTGGAGATTTGAAAATATGCATACTCGGATCTACAATTTTTTTTTCAATTTTTCTGAAGCTCAAAATTAATTGTTTGCATGGTTGTGGGTACACTATATATTGGCTACATCCATTTTAAACTCGTAAATATTTATTTTGGTTTTCATAAATAAGCAGGATCACTGAACACCAGATCTTTACTCTATATCTGGAGGACATCGGATGGTTGAATTGACCATGTGAATGGTGAGATCAGATTCGCATTACGTGCTTCATTCATTAGCTAGAGACGATATCCGGAGTCCCCAGATTCTCGAGATGGGCAGAGTCGATCTCTCTCTTACACACTCACGCACACTTGAATGTTCAGAAACACTACTAGAGTACCTCGCACTTGATATATATGCGCACGGAAATGACAGTGAAAAACAACCGGTCCTCGTACGCGTCGTATATGCATGCGCGTGCAAAAAGTACTCGCGCGTGCGTGTCGGGAAATGCAGTTGCTCGCGGGTGCTATATATACCTGGCCCATGCATCCATCCGGAGGTACAGTACGTAGCAGTAGTGGCCACGGCGAGTGCAGTTAAAATGAAGTCTGGTGTTGGCATCGAGCAAAGCAACGGAGACAATGATGCGTGCGTGCGGGGTCGCTGCGGCGTCAAATCCAAAACCACAACGGAGACGGAGTACTAGTAGCTAATAATAATCTGATGGAATCCGGACGACGGTGACACTGCCAGCTGGTTTGCCTTTTTGGCATCTCCTGCATGCCCCGGCCGCGGTGAAGCCAACGCAAATCCTCCCTCTCTATTTTTGCCCTGTTCTATCTGCTTGTACGTCGTCCGCCGTATACTCATCAGTTTGCAGATACAACCACCGGTGCTACCTGCTGGCAGGGTTTGCTCGATCGTCGTACTGGCTTAGAGCAACTCCAGCCGTCCCCCGAGAGACCCAGGACCCCTTTTTGACGCCGGCGTCCCATTTTTCCGGTAGTCGCTCCCCAGCGCCCCCAGGCCTCTTTTTTCGCCGGATTTGGCCCAATTTTTATCCGGCGTCCCAGGCCGAACCCAGCGCGCCGGGTTTGGCCTGGGGACGTCGGCGAAAGGGAAAATGACGCGAAACGGCGCGGAACCGAGGGAAACTGCGCAATGCTCCGGCGGGCCCGCCCTGTCAGCGGCACAACCGCTTCGTCGTCCTCATCGCCTCGCCTTCCGCGTCGCATTACTGCTCTGCCCGCCGGTCAGGCGAACCGCCGTCGTGTCAAATCGGCCACGCGGCGGAGTTAGGCGCGCCGCAGTTACTGCCCCGCCCTCTCCCCGCCGGTATTTATTTACTGCCCCTCCTCTCACAGCGAGCACACCCCCGCCGAGCATGAACACATCCTCGCCGAGCACGAACACCCAAACCCCTCGCACACACACCGGAATGGATCCAGCAAGCAGCGCGGCGGCCAACGGTTTCGGCCGGAACTGGCTCCAGGACCGGGAGGCGCGCCTGCTGCACGAGGCGGGCTACCCATGCCCGCCCGGCATGAGGCTCCCCGGAGCCTGGCGGCTCAGCCAGATGGGGTTCCCGGTCCCCCCACCCCTACCGGCGATGAGCGGCTGGCGGAGGAGGAGCAGGCGGATCCCGTCTGGGATCCGGAGAACAACGTGACCTGGAACACGTTCTTCTCCGACCGCCGCCAGCGCCAGCTAAACGACTACCCCGGCCCGGCGGCCTACGCGCCCAAACGCAACAACAGCGAGGGCCGGAAGAAATGGTGGGGCATGCCCGGCCGCTCGCTGGCGTACGTCCTCGATTACATCGAGGACGGCAACGAGCCGCGCCTTCAGGGCCCGTCGGCGGCGCGTCAAGGATGGTCGCCGCGGAGGATGTCCTTCTCGTCGTCCTCCTCCTCCGACGCCGCCCGCTCCTCTTCGGACGCCGCCCGCTCGACGTCGTTCGCCCGCGTCAAGGAGGAGCCGGCGGACGAGCCGCCGCGAAGAAGCGGCTCCCGCGGCATCGTCATCAGGGAGCCCGGCGCCGACGCCGGCACCGGCGGGAGCTCCTCCTGCCTGCTGACGCCGAAGAAGGAGCCCGGCACCAGCGGCCGCGCCTTCAAGAAGGCCTTCAAGAAGAAGGCCGTCGTGAAGGAGGAGGCCTACGACGAGGAGGCGGCCGTGCGGGCCGCCATGGCGGCCAGCCTCAATGACGTCCCTCTGGCGCCGGTGGACTTCGCGCTGCAATGGTCGGCCCGCGAGCACGAGCGGGAGGAGGAGAAGCGCCAACGGCATATTGAGGAGAAAGAGCTCCTCGCGCGCTACGAGCGCCGCCGCCGTCGTCGGGCGCTCCTCCCGCCTGCTGACGCCGGGCCGGCTTACGTCGTGCTGGACGGTAGCGACGAGGACGGCACCGGCACCGGCGGGAGCTCCTCCCTCCTGCTGACGCCGAAGGACGAGCCCGGCACCGGCGGCGATGACGCTGGGTGCAGTGCTCCTACTCCTCCTCCGACCGGTGGCGACTCCGACGACTCCGACGGCGGGGACTACACGCGGTTCTACCGCCACTTCGGCATGTAGACGCCGCGTCGCCGTTTTTTAATTTTTTTCTGTTTTTTTAATCTTGTTCGAACAAATATCGTTAAGTTTGAACAAATATCGTCTATGTTTGAACAAATTTCGCGTAAGTTCGTCGAACACATTTTTCTGTAAATACTTCTATCGATCGGCCTGGGGGCCGCGGCTGGGAATCGGCCCGTCCCCAGGCCGTTTTTTTCCGCCGGCGCCCCCCAGCATGCCAAAAAACGCCGGCAATTCGGCCTGGAGGAACCAACGGCTGGAGTTGCTCTTATTTTCGAAAAGAGATGGAGGAAAGATGGAAACAAGCAGAGTCGTCGGAGTAATTGTGGCTCCATATTGCCCGGAGCAAGAGTAGGCGGCCAGTCATAAATGCAGGTAATAGGTAAGCTAAAGCTAGCAAGCCGTTGCTGCTGGTTCTCGGCGTCCACAATCCCACGAGTAGGAATACGAATACGAAATCTCTTCTCTTGGAGCGGTCGATCGATATATAGTAGACGACGACGCTCTCCCTCGGCCGGTTTAATTTCACGTGATCCCGTCCCCGCGCGCCGCTCGATCCGATCCGAGCGATCGCAGTCGGTTCGTATTTGAATTCCATCCATCCCACCGTACGTATTTTCGAATAAGGCTGGCCCTGGACTGGACGTACACGTATTATATATACGTTGCGCTGATACGGCACGTACGCACGTACTCCCTCCTACAGTACATATGTAGATGCGGATGCCATCGATCATGCATTCAGCCGCCCGGTCCATGCATACACGGTTTGAATTAGGCGGCGACGCACTCGATCGATCCATCGACGGCTTCGTGGGTTGCGATGGATCGATGATCACCAACGTCTGCTAGTGCAGTACGCTTACGTCGGGCTCCACTTCCACTGTGCCCACCCCCACCCACACACACATCAGTGCAAATTAAGGATCGACGCAGTGACATGGACGCAAAGGATCTCTCTCTCCGATATCGCACGGAAATCATTTGGCCTTGTCCTTACTGTGGGTGCATACGTACGTACGTACGATACAAGCTGGGGCTGGGTTTCTCGATTGGTCGGACGGACCCCTCACCCCACCCCCAACAAGTAAGTAGGTTGGTGCACCAACGGTGGCGTGTTCGCTACTTGAAGCAACCAACAGATGTAATCTCCCCGGCCGTCATCAATTTGTCCTCAGACGGGAAAACGTACGGGGCAGTGCAGTGCGGACGTAGGCGGCCACTGCTCAAATTAAAGCCGGCACTATACACTGTAGTAGTAGATGGACTCTAAATAAACATTTCCATCTAGCAACGACACGATCTTTCCTTTGGCGGGGAGAAAGATCTAGACAAATAGAGAAGCATAACGTTCATGATCAAAAGGCTGAAATAGAACACGTAGAGTGAAAGCTACTTCTCAATTCGGCCCAAAAGGTAGGACACAACGGACCTGGGCACACCTCGACGTCTTCATGGAAGCCTGTTTGGACTCATTAGANCCAGAGGTAGGAAAATGTGTATCCTACAACAACTTCAAATAGTTTGTATTCCGGGCTATACGAAAATGACAAATCTTATAAAAACTGGAGATTTGAAAATATGCATACTCGGATCTACATTTTTATTTTCGATCTATCTGTAGCTCGAAATTAACCTTTTGCATATGGTTGTGGGTACACTATATATTGGCTACATCCATGCGTTTTTTCAGTATTTTTTAAAACTCGTAAATATTTATTTCGGTTTTCATAAATAAGCAGGATCACTGAATACCAGATCTTTACTCCATAGCTATCTGGAGGACATCGGATGGTTGAATTGACCATGTGAATGGTGAGATCAGATTCGCATTACGTGCTTCATTCATTAGCTAGGGACGATATCCAGAGTCCCCGGATTCTCGAGATATATGGGCAGAGTATACTCAGTTACTCACACACACACACACACACTTGAATTTTCAGAAACACTACTAGAGTACCTCGCACTTACACGGAAATGACAGCGAAAAAACAACCGGTGCTCGTACGCGTCGTACGTACATGGGCGTGCAACAAGTACTCGCGCGTGCGTGTCGGGAAATGCAGTTGCTATATATACCTGGCCCATGCATCGACCATCCGGAGGTACAGTACGTAGTAGTAGTAGTGGCCACGGCGAGTGCAGTTAAAATGAAGTCTCTGGTGTTGGCATGGAGGAAAGCAACGGAGACAATGATGCGTGCGTGCGCAGACGCTGCGGCGTCAAATCCAAAACCACAACGGAGACGGAGTACTAGTAGCTAATAATAATCTGATGGAATCCGGACGACGGTGACACTGCCAGCTGGTTTGCCTTTTTGGCATCTCCTGCATGCCCCGGCCGCGGTGAAGCCAACGCAAATCCTCCCTCTCTATTTTTGCCCTGTTCTATCTGCTTGTCGTCCGTCCGTATACTCATCAGTTTGCAGATACAACCAAGGAAGCATAATGTGGCAGTGTCAACTGGCAGTGTTTGCTCGATCTTATATTTTCGAAAAGAGATAGAGGAAGAAGATGGAAACAAGCAGAGTCGTCGGAGTAATTGTGGCTCCATATTGCCCGGAGCAAGCAAGAGTAGGCGGCCAGTCATAAATGCAGGTAGTAGGTAAGCTAAAGCTAGCAAGCCGTTGCTGCTCGTTCTCTTGGAGCGGTCGATCGATATATAGTAGACGACGACGCTCTCCCTCGGCCGGCGCCGGCCGGTTTAATTTCACGTGACCCCCGCGCGCCGCTCGATCCCATCGCACTTGGTCGATTCGTAATTTCGAATAAGGCTGGCCGTATCCCGTACGTATATACGTTGTGCTGATACGGCACCATAGCGGGCGGCGGATGCCATCATCCAGCCGGTCCATGCACGGTTTGAGTTAGCTAGGCGGCGACGCACTCGATCCATCCATCCATTGCTTCGTGGCAGCAGCTGCGATCGATCGATGGTTACCAACGTCTCAAAGGACGCAAACCTGATGTCCGATGTGGAGCGTGCACGATATCGAACGGAATCATTTGGCCTTGTCCTAAATGGGTGCGCGAGTCGGGCACGTACGTACGGTACAAGCTGGGTTTCTCGAGTGGTCGGACGGACCCCCAAGAAGTAAGTAGTAGGTTGGTTGGTGCACGAACGGTGGCGTGTTCGCTACTTGAAGCAACCAACAGATTTATAATCTCTCCGTCATCAATTTGTCTTCAAACGCAGTGCGGACGTAGGCGGCCACTGCTCCACTTAGGGCTTGTTTGATTTGAAGGATTGGTTCCAATCCTTCAAAGGAATTTCAACATGAGCTCACACCCTCATGTTGAAATTCCTTTGAAGGATTGGAACCAATCCTTCAAATCAAACAAGCCCTTAAAAGGCCTAACTATACAGTGTACTAGTATTAGTACTAGCTGGACTAAATAAACACACTTCGATCTGGCAAGGGCACGAGTTTTTTCTGTTTCTTTGGTGGGGAAAAATGATCCAGTGAAGTTTTTTTTAATGATTTTTTTTTTAGAGATGTAGGGAACTGGTATGTTGTTTTTTTTTTTTTTGAGGGGATAGAACTTAGAGTGGATCGGGCTGTTTAGAAAACTGTACAGCCCAAACCTGTAGACAGCAACGGACCCGGGTACTTCTGGCCGAGCTTGATGGAAGCTTGTTTCGGCCCATTACATGCCGTCACGCCACCACGAGTGGTAGCCTTATTATTCTCAAAAAAAAAAAAAAAAACGAGTGGTAGCCTTATATTGGACCCAGCCGGTACGGCGGTACCAAACCATCCCTCCTGACATAGTTTTTTTTTTTTGAACAGCCTCTTGACATAGTTGGGTAATCCTAAAGGCTCACGCAGATGGCCCGCAAGGCGCGCAAGATGCAGCGCCTCGTCGCCGCCACAGGGCTCCTCTGCCAGGAGCTCGACGTGCTGGCCGAGCTCGAGCAGGCCGCGCGCCTCCGCCGCGTCACCGAGTTCGCGCCCGGCGAGGCCGCGCGCCGCGTCGCGCGCCAGAGGCTGGAGGTCGACCGTCTCCGCCATGCTCTGCGCGTTCCATGTCGTACCGGAGGAGAGCAAACTGCCCATGGAGAAGAAAATCCACATCGCTGATAGGTGGGGTCCACCCGCAGAGTTGCCACGTCAGCCCGCCACGTCGGCATACAAAACCACCCAAATTGAGCAAAAACCAGTGATAGGGGGTTATTTATCCGGTTTTGTGGATTTGAGGGTTCAAAACATCCCAATTTATCGTTCAGGGGATTTCTATCCAAATGCGTGGGATTCGAGGGTGAAAAAAATATTTAATCCTTTCTTCTTCTCTGTTTTCCTTTCTATTATTCTCTTTTATGTTTGTTTCGTTTTACTTTATTTACGATTTAAAAAATGTTTAGTTTTGAAAATATGTACAAATCTGAAAATTGTTCATATTTTAAAAAATGTTAGAAATTAAAATTTGCTCAAATTTTTAAAATGTTCAAATTTGAATATTGTTGGCTTAAGAAAATGATCAAATTTCAAAAAAAAATTCAGTTTTAAAAAATTCTAATTTGTTCACATTTAAAAATTTCAAATTTGAAAATAGTTCAAATTTCTAAAATTGTTTACATTAAAAATATGTTCAGATTTTTATTCTGTATAAACTTAAAAATAAAACAACTAACATAAAATAAAAACAATTAAACCACCTGTTAAATGGGCCGCTTTATTGCAACCCATTTAGTGGCGCTGCTGGTGACGGGAGCCTCCCGCGTCGCTTTGAAGCGATGTATAGGAGCTCCCCATAGCTATGCTATCGACATCGATATCCTAAAAAGGATAAGATAAATTTGTTCATCAAATATTTCATGGAAGCTAAAAAATAATCATTTTTTATATGTTTGATATATTTCATAAAACAATTTTGGCTGCATCGACTGTGTTTGTCTTAGACACATCAACATAGTTATGGTAGGATTTGACGTTAAATAGTTCATGTTCAGGACGCACGAAAAGTTTAATTCAATTTTTTTCAACGGTAAATCAGTAGTATTTTCCGGTAACCATGGTTACCAATCCCAATACCCCGCATCTGATAGCCAGTTGCCAAACCTTGCTTGATCCACGCTGACTGCAACCTTTAGTAACCACCTATAACCTCTCGTCCTAGCAGCACAAAGCCATACTTTTCTTGTTTTGATCCTTTTATTTGAATAAAGAATTTTCTAACATTTCAAAAATTTATGTCTTTCTAGTTCAAATTATTGCACTTAAGCTTTTGCTTTTCAATTTCTAAATTATTGTTTTTCTTATATGGACATCCTAACTGGATTTTTTGTTTTTTTGAAAAAAAGGGTGGGGAGAAGATTGCCTGCCGTCACCATTGTAGCTGACCTCATCTACATCGCCCTAAAGTTTGTACATATCAAATTCATGAAATTAAAAAATCTTATCTATAGTCGCCAAATGTTTACAACTTTTGAAATTTTGGCAACTATTGTGGGTCACAATTAATCGATCCTACACACATGCTGTGAAGCAGGTACGCTAGTAGTATCATATCTCTAGTCCCGAAATGTTTGATTTTTTTCATTTACATATTTCCTTGCTCCAACTTTTGATATTTTGGCAAATATTGTGGGTCACAATTAATCGATCCTACACACATGCAGTGAAAGACGTACGCTAGTAGTATCAGTATGAGTGTTACGTACGTCACTAATGTACAAGTTGAAAAGTCCATCAGGTCCAAATATTTCTGACTTAAAAAAAAAATCAGTATACCCGCCGACAAGATTCTGTTCAGAACATCACGGAATGTCCGTAACCGAATTCCTGATGAACCCAAGCAAGATGTCCATGCATGCCATTCGCATGGCCTGCCAGTTCCACCCTACTCATGATCGTCGTCTCCGATTAGAGCATGCCGTTGCGCGCGGAACAGTGTGCGTTTGTGTCATCGTGCTCCCATATCGCAATGTCACGCCATTTTCACCTCGTCTTCGGCCATCCAGAGCCAAGCAAACAAGCCAGCCCGAGAAAGCAAGAGCCGGGTGGTCGATCGATGGATGCCACGCCGTTGATGCCGGCCGCCGCGTATAAACTTCGAGCAAGACCACGCCTGCTGCTGCACCTGCAGCGCATCAGTGACTCAGTTCATAGTTAGCATACTGCAAGTGTGGACGCCGGCCATGTCGGGAAAGCAAGCGCGCCCTGCTGAATCGAGCATGGCGCCGGCGCCGGCGAGGTGGAAGGAGCTCCACGGCGAGCGGTGGTGGGACGGGATGCTGCGGCCGGAGCTGGACCTGGACCTCCGGCGCACGGTGATCTGGTACGGCGAGATGGCTCAGGCGACGTACGACGCGTTCAACCACGAGAAGATGTCGCCCCACGCCGGCCTGTCCAGGTTCGGCAGGCGGCACTTCTTCGAGCGCGTGATGCTGCCGGGCCACGCCGCCGCGTACCGGGTCACCAGGTTCCTGTACGCCACGTCGTCCGCCCCCGCCGTCCGGGGCACCGCGTTCGTCGGGGCGTCGGGGAGGGGCAGGCGGTGCAGGGAGTCCAACTGGATCGGGTACGTGGCGGTGGCCACCGACGAGGGGAAGGCGGTGCTGGGGAGGCGGGACGTCGTCGTCGCGTGGCGCGGCACGATCGAGGCGCTGGAGTGGGTCGACGACCTCGAGTTCGTCATGGTGCCGCCCAGGGGCCTCCTCGGTGACGCCCCCGGCGCCGATGCCAAGGTCCACCACGGCTGGCTCTCCATCTACACCTCCACTGACCCGGCGTCCAGCCACAATAAGGACAGCGCACGAGACCAGGTAACAAAATATCTATGGCAGTACTGTCATAGTGTCATGTACATACATTTTGATTGTCGAGCTCACCGGCCTGTTCGTGCGTGGCCGGCGTCCATGGATGATGGATGGATGGCAGGTTCTGGCGGAGGTGAGGAAGCTAGTGGACGCGTACAAGGGCGAGGAGGTGAGCATCACGGTGACGGGCCACAGCCTCGGGGCGGCGCTGGCCACGTTGAGCGCGTTCGACATCGCGGAGAACGGCCACAACGGCACGTTCCCGGTGACGGCGTTCGCGTTCGCCAGCCCGCGCGTGGGCGGCGCCGGATTCAGGAAGCGGTTCGACGCGGCCGGATCGCTCCGGCTGCTGCGCGTGCGCAACGCCCGCGACATCGTGCCGAGGTACCCGGCGCTGCCGTACCACGACGTGGGGGCGGAGCTGGCCATCGACACGGGCGCGTCGCCATACCTGAGGGCGCCCGGGGACAGGCGGGTGTGGCACAACCTGGAGTGCTACCTGCACGGGGTGGCCGGCGTGCGGGACGGAGGGAGGTTCGAGCTGGCGGTGGAGCGGGACGTGGCGCTGGTGAACAAGTTGTACGACGCGCTGAGGGAGGAGAACGGAGTGCCGGCGGGGTGGTGGGTGCCGTGGAACAAGGGCATGGTGAGGGGGGACGACGGGCGGTGGAGGCTCGTGGACTGCGAGGACGAGGACGCCGTGACGGTGAACGTGTGACGTGCGAACGTCCCCATGCATGGATCTCAGGATCGCGTCACATGCGTGCATCCATGCACATGCGCAAATCATTTGTGCTAAGCGAAACAAAAGTTACTGCAGATTAAATGTTGATCAATGGAAAGAGTGTCTTCAACATCATCTGGTTGTGTTTCTTCATACTAGATGACCCGTTGCGCCGCTGGCGCAAATGTCGGAAGCGAGACTGTATTTTTAGACATAAATTTTTATGTATTTTACATATATATTATTGTCCGCGTAGGAGATTTCTGTAACTCTCATGCCACTACCATGGATACCTATCGGGACTATGGAGGTTGCCCGTTAGGTTTTCGATAGTTGTTCTTGTTGTGCCCATTGTGCGGATTTTTTCACGAACGCCTTCTTCCCCTATCGTCGGCTCAATCCAATTTGTCTATGTCACCGACCCGCTTCAAGCTTACATAAGAACATGTACCATGCTATGTAGTAATCATACTTGGTATGTACATAAAGTTTTCAATTGGGGTAACCCATTTAGCTGAATTGCAGGTGAGCATACCTGTTTCAACGGCTTTAGCCATAATTTTTATGTGTTTTGCATATCTGTTGTTGTGAATGCCGGAAGTAAAAATATATTTTAGCCATATGTTTGCATATATGTTGTTCGCATATAAGATTTTGTGACTCTCATGCCATAACCATCGATGCCCCTACAGAGGTTGCCCGTTAGGGTTTTGTCGGCTCCTCTCATTGTGCCCGCCGTCTAGCTTTTTCCACCGATGTCCCCCTTTTGAAGATACGTTGTCATCTGCCTTTCTTACCCTACAATGTTGTCATGTTCTAATACTTCTTGACAGCCCGGTCCATCACAGCCATCACAACCTCCGTCACTCAAGCTATCGGATATAACACTCGCATTTAAAAATTGTGGAGAGGTGTGATACACGAATCCATCAATCATTATCTATAAGGCATAAGCACTATGTCCATATTAAACACGCAAGGAGCCAAGGGGTGAATCATGTTGGCCAGCTAAAATATCCAGGATCGGTTGCATGCTCTAGTGTTGAATCATGTATAGAAGCCAGTAAGGATGACAAAATATACAAATTGTCAGCAGTTTAGACATCAAGATGAATCAGGCACAAGAGGGCGGCAGCGAGTACACAACTGGAGCAAGCTCAGATCCATGCACTAAGTTTTCACTATTTCTAACTGTCAATTGAAATGTGTATATCCTGTAAGCTCAGACCCTGGCGCAAAGGCCATAAGCGAGACTATATTTGAGCCATATGTTTCGTGTGCATGTATGTTTTTATCCACATTTGAGAATTTTTCCATTTCATGCCATTTTTTCGATACATCTCTGGACTACACAGGCAGACATGTTTTGCATTTATGTTTTTGTCCGTGTTTGAGATTTCTTCGACTCTCATGCCGCTACCATCGATACATCTCTATACTACGAAGGCAGCTCATTAGGGTTTGGGCGGCTCCTGTCGTTGTGCCCACCATCAGGATTATTCCACTATGTCCTTTACATGTCACATTATCATATACCCTTCTTGTCCCGCATATGGTGTTGCCGTGTTCTGTCCCTATCCGTCCCTATCCTATCGTCTATCCAATACAAGTGGCAGAATCGAGTTGGAATTTGAGACACATGTTTCATCCCGTTTTAGTGCCGATGCATGTCTTTATATGAATACCACGGTGGTAATAGTAAGGAGAAAATCGAAATATGAAAATACAAAATTGTACATGAAAATGTGCAAAAAACGTATCAATGGAATTGCTAAAGCAACTTTCAGTTTTATATTCTTATTACTCAGTTCCAAATGGCAGAGTATCTATTTAAACACACAATTCTATAGAAAAGGAACAACCAGAAGAGAAAGGGGCAAACAAATTTTCTATGTCATCAGCGGCCACCAAGCACAATCCCAGCAATTAGATATAGTAGATAGACATGGTAGCTTGTTGCCTAATCATGAAAATATATACCTTAGTCGCTTCCTGAAGCAACACAGATATACCTCAAAACATGAATCTTAATTCATGTAGAGCAACAGAACTATGTGCTGCTATGAACACAACCATTACTGAATATCTTGTTTTGTCCAATTACAGACACTTTTAATATGAATAGAACCACTTGCACATCAAAGTGCCATCGTGATAACATTGGCATAGAAAAAACAGGCAATATGTCCCTGTAAGCTAGCTTATTTTTTGATTGCACAGTCCAAACAGAACAATAAGAATAAGAGTAGAATGGAGTTTGGAATTTGAACAAAGATTAAACATAGATTATATAGATTGTCTGATGTAAGAATCGGTAGTCTAATTGCCAAGATTAACAACCTCTCAGATGATCCTGCAGGTTCCCTTCAGATATGTAGCACTAATACAAAAATAGTTTGTACAGCGAGCCCAATTCCTAACACTTTTTTACCGTGCTCCCCTTGATCATGTTCGCCTAACCTGCGCCACACACATACAAATAAAATCCATCAGCTTCTCCCAATACCACTAAATCAATCTGAAACCTGAAGCATACGCTAAGAAACTCAGGAAAAAAAAATGGAAAACAAATTACACTACATGATGGGAAGTTGGGGAGAGGAGAAGGCTGAAAAGAAGCTCACTTGCATATGATGAAGTTGTTCCCGTCCGTCCCATCCCCGACCGTGTAGGCTGGAGGCGCTACCGCTGTCCCGGCACGCAAGAAAAAAGAGTGTGCCGTCATCGTTGCCGACGTCCTCCCCTCCGATCGACCGGTTACCTGGTGGCTGTGGAGGGCACGAATCCACCATACTCCCCTTTCTCCGCTCGAAGCAAACCAGGTAGAGGGCTAAGGCCATCAACAAAGGTGAATTGATAAATCCATGATGCCCATTGTGGCTGATTGTGAATCTCTCGGACGCCCAAATCTAGCTGCAAAATAAAAACTAAATTAGAGAAGAAGGGAGAAGACGTACGTGAAGTAAATATAAAAATCAATCAGTAGCAAGAACTGCAGTGAGACAATCATTAATTGAAGGTCCTCACTGGACTAAGAGCTTGTTAGTTTATAACAGGAAAGAGGCTAACTCAGAAGCTCATAGTTGACAGAAAAAACTTTCATCTTACATACAGGCTTCTCAATATCAACAGCGCGTCAATGGCCTTTCCTACCCGATTGGCAGTACCTCTATCTGCACAGCTTTGAAGGTGGAAAGCAGAAAAAAAAAAATAGAGCAGATCTGGATAACTATATCTAAGAAAAATAAGAAAATTCTTTAGAACACACTACTATTTTCAGAATGCCATCAATATGCTAGTTCTCTTACATGAGAAAAGGCTAAATTCAGAAATTAGTTATAATATACTCTCACTAATTCTTCTAGCGGTAAGAATTACAGTCGTTGTGATACGTACGGAAGGTTTTAATATACTTTAAAAAGCCATCTACTTTGCTGCTATTAGCATTTGAGCTTGATTGTTCACATTCATATCCATCATCTAATTCCAAAAGGTCTACAAAAAGTAAAGATTAAGAAGCTAACAATAATAAGCATGAACAAACCAGAAAAGCAATGTAAATATGTAATATCTTGCAATAAAGGTATATAAAAATCTAAAACTATCTGTACCAACACCACATAGTCCAGTACCGCTTGGTTCAGTAATCTTGGTCATGTACAGACATAAACTTAAGCATCTATTCTTCCGCACATAGAAGGAAGCATTATAATTTTCAACATTCTTCCGCACATATAGGGAAGCAGTATAATTAGCAACCTACCACATCTACTAACAAATACAAAAAGGACCGGGCACAAAAGAGACAGAGGCCAAGGAACACCAAAAGATGGCCAAGCAGCAAAGTATACATCTGAATAAGAAAATTAGAGTACCCCAAACATTTCCAAGCCAGCCCTTTAGAAAATCACAATCACCTCAACTAACAACTAAAACAGGACGAGTATGTACTAAAACAGAATATATAAGCCAGCTCTTTTGATTGTGCCAGGAAGTGATAAAATAGTTGGGAAAAGGCATAGCATGAGGTGATACAAGACTTCTGTTAAGCCTAGCGGGTAATATTTCTAATAGGCAGGTTGGATTAATAGAAATGGAGAATGTATGGAAGTTTTACTCGTTCCTTTTCTTACTGCTTCTATTTAGAATCCATTTGTACATTTCAGTACCGAAAGGAGTAGAAAACATATTATATATACCAAATGTTAGAATGGATGACCTGGTGGTCGATGGACTTATGGCCACCCTTCATCTGTAGGTAACAGAGTGTACCAATAGCTTGTCGAGATTCCGTTGAAATCTGTAAAACATGATCCAATGTTCAGACGGTCAATGAGCATTTCGAATTAATACAAAACTCGATCACAATCGCACAGAAACATACATGTCGAGCGATATGCTCTTCTCAAAACTAATGCCTAATAGAACAATATACCTTTTTAAACCTAATGTTAGCTAAAATACAACTCTACAGAAAAATAAAAGCCTGAAAGTATGTAATGGAGCAATATAACTGTATTACCTCTCCGCGGGGAACTTTTTCAGCAGTAACGATCAAAAGTACCAGGATAAAAAACAATCTGTTAGATGAAGCTACCATGCCAGGCAACTAATTTATCTTGATATTGGTGAAAACCAAGGCCTGTAAAATGGAAAAGGGTAACATTAAAATTTGTCAGGCCTACAAAATGGAACGGATATTGATAGTACTTCATAACATCATAAGTTCGCCTTTGTAAGGAAGATCATTCACCCAAAGGTCATACATGGTGCAGCGCGCCGCAAAAAGGAGCTCACCAGGAAAATTCTCCAACCGAGTTGGACACCTAAAACAAAAGTTGAAAGAGATGTCGATCATTCCACTCCTGTTTTCTGTTAGTATCAACATCAGAGCTTCAACAGAGATAAACCTACCCACAGAGTCAGCAAATGATGCATACCATCAGACCTTCCTGCAAGCAATTAATCAAGCACTCCATGAGCATAACAATTAGCTACCATTTCCAGCGCGGAATTGAACTATATACAAAATTATAGATGGCAAATTCAACCTCCTCCAACACAACAGTTTTAGAGTAATGGTCAAATAAATGTCAAAGCTGCAACAAAAATCACCTACCTCCAAATCACCTTCCTGCTACTCTTCTCCTTTCTAAAATTGAATGTGAAAGCTGCAAAAAACAGCAGCTAATCATCATTAACATCAGCAGTTTTAAGGCCAAATCAATTCAGAACTACAAGTAAGTATATATGGAGGTTGTAACACCCAATTAAGGCAATCATGTACTGAGAACCATAAGCTAAGCCGGCATAATAAGAGGCAGGTGAAGAACAAGAAATGTACTGTCTCACACACATGTACAATTGTAATTAAGCATGGCATGGCTGGTAGAATGGTAATGCACAAACAGAGTACCACAAGTAATAGTTCAGATCAAACCCTGTTGCATAGCTTATCATGCCAATGTTGGAGATATCAATTTTTCCACCAAGTCGAGGCAAATATATGCTATGAAAAATCGATTTATGCGGATCGTTCTCTGCAGCATGAGGATGCAAACCAAAACCGGAGGAAGTCACCCGTGAAGAAGTAAAAATGATCATACGAACGAAAGGATAGAATTTTCATGTAATGCCTATATGCTGCAGCTTATATCAGATTCTTGTACAAATAAATGCCATTCTAAGCTACCATGGCATATCACTCAAGGGAGACAAAAAGAATTAGCTTTTGTACAGAAAGCTAAACATCAATTCAGAACAAGCATTTGTAGCTAGCTAAATCATGCTTCAGTTCATAGAAAGCTAAGCATCAGCAGCGATAAAGGTAAACATCACCCATAACATAGCATTGGCAATCTTAATTCAGTTCAAACAAAGTCAAACATTGGCCTTGACAAAGCTTCACGTTAAACTTAAGTACAGAAAATTAAAATTACAGACACGCAACAAATTTCAGTACGACCCATAGACGCGTCCAGGCAAGAACAAGAACGACCCAGCCTAGAATCAGCTCGGCAAGGAAGCACCACCTTAAATGGAGAGGGTTGAAAATATCAGTAAGCATCTGCAGCCTCCTCTCCTCCAACAAGCGTTGAACCATGACCAGGATCTGCAGATGCAATCCGTTTCCAGATGCAAATATCAAACGGTGAGATTGACTTGTTATTGATTGACTGAAACTAATTAAATCACCACGTCCAGATGCGAGAGACTGAGAGTAGAGAGGATAGGGGAGCGCATGGCCTTGCCTGGTACGGTCGTTGCCTGCTGCCGGTGCTCTCTCATCTGCACGCCTTGTTCCTCTCTTCCCGTTCACCAGCGGCGGCTCACTCCGTGGAAGCCTCCTCTCCTCCAACAAGCGTTGAACCATGACCAGGATCTGCAGATGCAATCCGTTTCCAGATGCAAATATCAAACGGTGAGATTGACTTGTTATTGATTGACTGAAACTAATTAAATCACCACGTCCAGATGCGAGAGACTGAGAGTAGAGAGGATAGGGGAGCGCATGGCCTTGCCTGGTCCGGTCGTTGCCTGCCGCCGGCGCTCTCTCATCTGCACGTCTTCTTCCTCTCTTCCTGTTCACCAGCGGCGGCTCACTCCATGGAAGTTGGCCGGCGTCGCGCGCCCGTGGCCGAGCACCTTCGGCCACCGGGGCTTGGCCATCGAGCTCGCACGCGTCCCGTGGCCAAGCACCTCCGGCCACCGGGGCTTGGCCATCGAGCTCGCACGCGTCTCTAGCAGCCAACGCAGGAGCGAGAGCGGGAGAGAGGAGGCGCGGCGTCGAGAACGGAGCCACGCAGCGAGGCCATCGAGCTCGCACGCGTCCCGTGGCCAAGCACCTCCGGCCACCGGGGCTTGGCCATCGAGCTCGCACGCGTCTCTAGCAGCCAACGCAGGAGCGGGAGCGGGAGAGAGGAGGCGCGGCGTCGAGAACGGAGCCACGCAGCGAGCTCCCGTGGCTCCACCCTGCTCCGGTCACACGCATCTCTGCCTCCTCCAGCCGCGCGGGCGGGCGTGCGGCATAGGACCGAGAGGGAGGAGATTTTGGGGAGGGACGGCGGCGGGCGTGGACGCGATCTAGAGGAGGAGAAAGGGGATTGGGGGAGGAAGACGGGAGCGTGATTGGTGGCTAGGGTTTCACCGCGTCGCCGGTTTTGTGTCGCTGCGGGCGTGGCGAGAGGGAGAGAGACGCAGACGAGTATGTCTTACCCACTGATTTGTGGAACCCGTGCGAAGCGAGCCCCACTTGTCATTCACGGTGCCCCAAGAGAGAAAAGTGAGAAAAGAATCTACCTCATCCAACGGCCAGCAGTCACCGCGGGAGGTAGAAATGCACTGTACCGGAAGATCGGACGTTGGCGGTGCGTTTCAGCTCGGAGAGGCTCTCAGGAGCCGGGTAGGCTCACGCCATTTATAGAGTAAATGCTACCAATCCATATTGTACTATGTTATTATTATTTATTATTATCCAAGTCTGATAGCCCATCATGTAACACAAAATGTTTTTTACTGGACATGGAAGAATAAATCACCAAAAGACTCAAAAAGCGAGTCGACCGCTTTCCTCTCTCGCTACAGTAGCCAGAGAGGCGATTTTTGAGCAACTCCAGCCCGACCACCTCGCTCGCCGGCGATCTGCGGGATTCCTCCCCTCCGTCGGCCGCTCCGGCGGCGGGAGGTTGGGGGATCCCCAGATCCCGGCCTGTATATAGTGTTGGTCGTGTTAGGAACCCGCTGGCGGCGTCGTGGAGGCGGCGATGGTGTCGGCGGCTAGGTGGGGTCCGGCGCGCTTCCCCTCCTGCGGCGGCGTTCTGCGGAGCTCCAGCGTGGCGCGTGCGGTTTTTGGTGGCCGGGGATCTCCGGATCTTGCGGCTTTCCTCTGGTTCTTCCTCCTCCTTGCCGGCCGGCGGGGAGGTCGACCTCCTCGTTGTGGAGCTACGAGGGAGGACCCGGAGGCTGGAATTCAAGGCTGGGCGAGGCTCGCGGCTTCTGTCCGCGCTGGGGACGACGACGACTGCGGCAAGGTGGTGGTGCTGGAGCGGAAGGGTGCTCGCCGGACTCGTTCATCGGCTTAAGCTCCGTCGCTGCGCGGCGGACGGGCTCTGCGGCGATCTTCAAGGGAGGAGGTACCCTTGGGCTGTGGTAAGAAGGAGGTCAGTGGTCCTCGTCTTCTTCGCCGGCGATGTTGTTGGCGCTTGATCTAGCTTTGTTCCCCTGCGTGGGCTTTGTTCTTGTTCTTGTACTTCATACGTTGGTATGTGGTACTCTCTGATGTACGCAGGCTTTCAAAAAAAAATCACCAAAAGACTCAAATTATCATAAATTTTACAAATGCTATCTCCTTGTTATCCTCTCTTGGTCAATTTTTATTTTACCAGATGCTTTTGTAGTAGCTAAACAATCAAAGGATCTTTAGAAAACTTTTGTGTTGGACATCAAATTTATGGGCTTGGAAACAGAGCTACCCGTTAGTATGGTGGAATATAACATTTATTTTGTTCCTCAAATTGATGGTCAAAGCTAGACCCAAGTTTTCGGTTTTGCGTGATAAAAATGGCCCACGCCCCAAATCCGCTCGGACCGAATTTTTTTTAGGGCCCCCGAGAAAACACCCCCGCGGAACCAGATATTCCCAGGTTTCGAGCCCGAACCGAGGCCGAACCGAAGCCGCCCTGTATACCACTTTTTCTTGGCGGGAGAGAAGTTTCAGCTGAAAACAGTGTTCTTCCGCCGGGAGTCGTCGGAACTTTTTGCCGGAATTGCCTAGCACAACCCAAAATCCGGCCAAGTCTGCGCCTAGGACCTCTCCGCCGGCGGCCGGCGGTCCGATTGGAGGCCTTCTCGCGGGGGCGGCTCGCGTCTCGCGGCCTGTCCGTGCTCCTCGAGCTCTGCCATGGCCGTGCTCCTCGAGCTCCACCATGGCCGGGCGGGTGCTGGCGGCGGGCAAGCGGCAGCAGCGGGCGCGGGGCGAGCGGCCGGCTGTGCGGCCGGCGGCGGGCGTGCGGCCGGCGGGCGAGCGTCCAGGATGGGGCAGGCGAGCACGCTGGCGAGCGAGCGGGTCTGGGCGAGGGGCGGGCGGCGCTGGTGGTCGGGAGGGGCGGGCGGGTGGCGGCAGCGCTGGGGAGGTGGAGGGGCGAGCGGGTGGCGGCGGCGCTAGGCCGCGGAAGAGGGCGGGCGGCGCCCAGTGGTGGAGGTGCGGGGGATTCCATGGACGGGAGGTAGGAGAAGAAGGGAAAAAAGTTTTTTGCGGGACCCACAGGAATATTCCTTTTTCCAGGTTAGTTTTAAGGGGTCTGTTCCGCCCCGTCGCGCGCGGCCTGAAAAAATGCGCAAAACTCGACCTGAAAACGCGTTTTTCGGTTCGCGATTTCCCGGTGTCTGCTAGAGATGCTCTTATTGTATTTGCTGTGCTAGATGGGCTTTAATCCTTTGGAGGCCCAACAAGCTAGCGTAAGATCATCTCCAGTCGCGCCCCCCAAAGCCCCCCCCGTACCCTATGGGCGCCTCGAGCGAAAAACGGCGCTCAGTCGCGGCCCCCATAGGCCGGTTTCGTCCGGAGCGGCCCGTTATTTCGTCCGGCGCTACAAGCACAAGCCCGCGCGCAAGGGCGTGTTGCGGTAGCGCCGGACGAAACAACGCGCGCACGGGCCCGCCGTGTTATCGACACACCAAAACGGCGCCAATTCTGCCGCCCATCGTTATTATTCCTTTTCCCTCCCGCCAAATTCACATCCCGCCCCGTCCCGTTCCACCTCCCACGTCGCTGCTCCACCTCCCTCGTCGCCGCCCCACCTCCCTAGTCGCCATGGGTCCGCCACGCGCGCCGAAACCACTGAAGGAGAAGCAGCTGCCCAAGGCCAAGGCGCCGGCGGGCACCACGCTCGGCGTCAAGCGCCGCAACAAGCCGCGCGCTCCCCTGCCGAGGCCGGAAGGGATGTCGGACGCGGATTGGCAGGTCGACGTCGCCCGACGTCAGACAAGCACCAATGAACGCAAAGGCCGGCGCGACAAGACGGCGGCGCAGGTTGCGGTGTCCATGGCTGAAGGTTTGGCCTTCCCCGCTCAGATTAGGACCCGAGAGAGAAGCGCCGCCGCAGCCGGTAGGTCGAGTAGCTCGTCGCCGAGCAACTCGTCGTACTACCAAGAGCCTTCCGCCGCCATGCCTCGGTCCAGGTTCGGCTATCCTTGCCACGGCGGCTACGGCGGCCAGGGTGCCCACGGCGGCTTCGATCCGAATGCCATGTTTTCCCAGGGCGTCGATCTCGACGAGTCTTATTACGATGGATCGCCGGCCCTGCGCAAGAACTGCCAGGCGCCCAGCCGCAACCTGTTCGAGGAACAGGCGTCCGACGTCTTCAACGGCAGTCAGGTATGTGTATCGCATGATCAGCGTCTTTTATGTGTGCGTGTAGGTGCACGCCGACACCATGAACGGCATGATCAATGGGGACGGCGATGAATACGAGGATGAAGGCGAGGAGGATAAAGACGACGACGAAGAAGAAGAAGATGATGATGACGACGTTGATCCGGCCACCGACAACGTTGTGACCGCGGGAGTCATTGATCCGGCCACCAGCGATGTTGAAAGAAGAAGAAGAAGAAGAAGAAGAAGAAGAAGAAGAAGAAGGGAACCTGAGGCGCTTGTTGGAATAGCAAAGAAGATGAATGTTTGGTGATTTCTTGGAAGACGGTGAGTATGGACCCAATCACCGGCTCCAACCAAACCGGCGAGTCATATTGGAGGAGGATCAAAACCGAGTTCGATGAGTGTAAGTTCTCGAAGGACTATTGCATGGCTGTTATGGAACTCAACCAAAATGCGATATCACATAGATGGGGAATCATTCAAAAAGTTGTCAACAAATTTCATGGTTGTTTGGAGAATATCCTCGCGAGGCCCGAGAGTGGCAAGTCGGCGGCCGATCAAGTAAAATTTTCTCTTCTTCCCTTCGTTTACTTTTGGTCGTCGACCATATAATTTGATGCACATTGTGTTGCTAGATCATCGATGCCCTCGCCTTGTACCGGGAGTTGAACAAGGAAAATGATTTCAACTTGGCGCATTGCTTCCGGAAGCTCCAACATTGTGAGAAATGGAGGAAGCTTCGCATTACCCGCAACAACGACGGCCCGAGCGACGTTGGTGATGGCAAAACGTTGGACGGACGGCCAACGGGGAGCAAAAAGGCCAAGGCGTCTCTTGCGGCGGCGGCCAACTCGGCTAGGACGGCGGCATCCATCGAGAAGGTGATCGCCAATGTCGCCAAGAATGCCACCGAGAGGCGTGCCGCCAACGATGCAAGGTGGGTGACATTGATGGAGAAGACGAACAAGAAGCTGGAGCTCGAGAAGGCCAAGGTCGCCTCGAAGAAAAGGAGAGAGGATTTCATGGTCCTCACGGCCGACGTCTTGGCGTTGGATGCATAGGCGAATGCGGCGTGTGACCTGCTGCATGCCGCGATCTTTCGAGAAATGGGGCTCCTGCCACCCACGGCGACACCCACGGGCACGGCCACGGCGTCACCCACGGGCACGGCAACAGCCACGGCGACGAGTTCAATGGCGACACACCCGGAGAGGGCTTCCTCGACGCCACCACCTGATTTGCGACGTCGTGCGCCGCGCGCCGTGCGCCGTCTACGTCGTGCAGTCTTTGTTTTGCGAGGACGGGCCTAGATTTTGAACTTACATGTGGCCGTCACTTTTGATTTTATGTCTTCAAAACTTTGAATTTATGACCAAATTTATCATCTCTAATTGAATCTTGTTTATTTGAATTTTGGGGCGCCCGTTTTGGGGACGACGACTGGGGAGGGGCGGCCCCCATAGCCGGCATCTCGTCCGGACGCCCCCCATAGCGCTCGTTCGGGCGGCAATCCGGACGGCCTATGGGGGCCGCGACTAGAGATGCTCTAATGCACGTTGCCATGACTAGTTAAATTAAATTGCCATTTACAGCTGAGCCTGTCCACCGCGATCCTGGACTTGTTACTCCTACTAAATTAAAGGGACTAGGTTCAACGTGTTAGTTTTGTTCTCGAAAAGAAATGTTTATATAATCAAAATATACACACAAAAATCGACATGTAAAATAAAAATCTAATAATTGATTTTACTCTTGCAACCCATCGGGTAATCCATGGGCGTGAACTCGTGCCCATACTCTACACACGATTAGTCGGGTCAGCTATGGGCAAGATCTATGGGTGAAAACAGTGACCCATTAGGGTCGGGTGGCTATGGGTCGGGCTTAGGAGGGAGGGAGTAATTTACAGATAGGACAATGAACAAAGCAAGTATGCATGGCATACACCTAAAGAAATGAAAACATGAGGTGCATTTTTCTTTGCGAGCTACATCCAGAACGCTACGGGAGAAAAAGATGAGAGTCGCCTACAGACAGGAGAAGAGGTAGTGTCTCTGTCTGTAATTCGCAGCTTGCCGTCGTGATTGTACTTGAGACGAAACGTGGTCATGTTGAGCACGCAGCCATGAGGGTCACCAAAGGCATCGTGGAACTCGAATCCATCGGCCACCTCGCAATCGACAAGGAAAAACCTGGAGTTGCCCATGCATGTGAGTGTAGGTCCTTGGGATTTAGACACCTGATGTCTTGGGCTCCACATCTTTCGCTCCTTGGCCATCTTCCAGCTGGGCTGCTCCATGGTTACGGTGGTGCTGCTTAGGGAGGGAACTTGGCAGGAGATGATGTAGCCATCTCGACGTAGCCCAACCCATGCATCTAGGTCGGCGTCAAAGTAACCTTGGCGGTGGAAAGGGAGCATCCACTCCCCATGGTGCCTCCACTCACTGTTCTCGCTGCCAAAGGAGAAGGTGCCGATTCTGGACACGGACACAAATATGGTGTGTAAGTCCGGGTGAAGGGCGTAGGATACAATCCTTTGATGCTTGGTGAAGGGTGTCGGGATGCTTCTCCAGGACCAGTCAGTGCTTGGGCACAAAGTGCGCATCCCGTCCTTTGCGGCGGTGGTCATGACTTCCAGGGATTGAGGCCGGGACATGATGGAGTAGGCAAACGCGAATAACATGTCGCCGGCGGTGACAAAGAAGTTGATGGCATTGAGAAGCGCGTCCGGGAGGGGGTTGCCGATAGCCAGTGCGGCGGTCTCCGTATCGAAGACCACGGTTGAAGCACACTGGTTGCTGGTGGCTATGATGTTGCTACCCATGGCGGCGAAGTCCATGGCATGGTACAGCAGAGGTGACGCTAACCGGAGGACAGGGGGCGCGCTCAGGTCAGGGCTGTCGGCGTCCAGCTTGCGGATGGTGCAGCCCCCGTGCCAGTCGTCTAGAACAAGATAGAGGCTCTTGTGTGTGTTGCCGCTGCGGCCGTGGTAGTTGGCCTGACCCTCCTCCTCGCCTCGCCGCTGTCGCTTAGACATCCTACGGACCGGAGACAAAAGATAGGATTTGGGGGAGATCAATGCAATCGATCTGATCTTTTGTGCGATGCTGGGATCCGATCACATCACACAAAAATATTACGAACACTATGGCCAAAGGCAGTATTGTGATTTGTGCCTCAATCAGTCTCTTTATTACTTCTTGCGAACTCACGTTGCGATCCGGTCTCTACAACGCCAGTCGCCACGGCGCTCATGCTTATATCTGCACCACCACCGACTAAAACCAGTAATCTATTTACCTATTCCGATTAGAACTAGAGCTCCAGCTCCTAGTTCAACTCGGACAAGTGCTGAAATAATTGATGACTCCTAACCGGACTCAAACTTGGTCGCTTTCCAAAGAAGCTAACGAGAAATATGTTGATGCCATGAAGGACCAGAGCAATGGAAGCTGCAAACGCAGAAGAAACTTCGTCGGCAGTTAATGGCTAGCTGAGAGCCAAGGTCGGAATCGCATGCCCAAGTGGCCAAGTGTCTGCGTTCCACCGGCTCGGTCTATTCAAAGTCGACGCTGACGAGCAACACTTGCTTCGGTTTGTTCAATCGTCAACTCGTAGTTATCCTAGCAAGGGGAAAACGCCATTTGGTGCCCTGCAAGTTGCAACCTCTGTCACTATGCCAACTGCATACGTGAACATCACAAGTGGACCGACTTGATAATTGGAATAGGCGCACACTACACTAAATCATGTCTATTCAAACCTTGAACTAGTAATTCGAAACTTCCATTTCTCTATTACAAAAAATGCAAGATATTATATATGTGTATAAGATTTGGTCAGACTTGCACAGCCCACAGAAAAGTCTGCACAGGCGTGCCACGCGCCCTAAGGGCATTGGAGTTGAGATTCATGGACAAAATCATCCGATCATCTAGTTGATGTGGAAAACGACTTGTTTAGGAAGATGTGATGTAAGAAACGGACATATGGAATGCGTCAGGACAGCAATGGGATAACATAATAATGTATCAATGATTCATTTGATTTGTCACACGGAGCAATCATTTGATATGACAGTAGGGTAATACACTCTTTATAATATATTATTTTTATGTTGAAAGGCTTTCTTGTTCCAAAAAACACTCATTTCTCTTCAAAAAAACTCTTCGATTGTCTCATTTAGTACTTCAAATCATGCATATTTGTTTTAGGGGAAATTATCCATATATTTGATAGTGACGAAGTGATGATCTGTGTTTATACTTTGAAACCCAGTGATACAATATACTGTATGGAATTTATACTATGTGGAAGGGATTGTCTCATTTTTCTATAAAATTACCTCAAATACATGGAATTTATTGACGTTATATCTATATAATAAAATGCTTTCAATGATTTTACCTAATTTTTTTCATTTTGTTTTATGAGCTATATGCATCCATATTTTTGAATAGGTGATCACATGATAGCAATTGTGTACATGCATTAAAAATCGTTAAATGGATACTAAATTACGACTTTTTTGTCGGTGGCGGCATACTTGGTTCATGGATTTAGTTTTTTCTTCTGGTAAATGCATTTCCAAATCTTGTGTTGTCCAAGCACTGGGGATGGGGTGTGGCATGAGGTGTTGACGTGTTGCCAAATGAATATATTGGTTCCAAAGCTGTCTCTCAGGTCTTTCAGAAACCAGGGGAGTCCCATTTTTGGGCTGGTCTAATGAAAATGAAGCAATCATTTTACTTTCACCTTTAGGGATGGATCTCAAGTTTGGGCAATGCTTCGTTGAGGTGAGATATAAATTTGTCATAGCATGTTGGGGCCTCAACCCCAAATGTTTCCTTAGGCGTGATCTAATTAATCGGGAATCGTTTATTAGCCAGAAATGAATTATTAGCACATCTTCATGCGGTTGTACTGACGCCTGGACATGAAATGTTCCAATGAAAATTGCATAATAATAGCATCTTCTCGGTCAATTCTATGTAACAGCGCTAGTCCAAGGGGATGCAACAATTAACAATAAAAGGGTTTGGAAAGTAAAACCCCCGTTAAGTATCTTTCTTTGGTACCTAAAACGAGGAGTCATCCTGACAAAGGACAGTCTATCAAAGCGGAATTGGCATGGTTATGATGTTTTTTCATCATGATGAAACAATTATGAGTTTGTTTTTTGAATGTAAATTTGCTGGTGCCACTTGGTCTATTGTTCAGGTTGCATCTAACATTTATCTACCAAGGTATGTTGTAAACATGTTTGACGATTGGCTACGGGGAATTCCATCTCAGTATGAAAAACATATCCTTATGGGGGTGACAAGCTTATGTGGGAATAATATTATTTTCGATAAAAAAATCTCTATCTGCGTGGCAGGTTATCTACTTATGGACACACTGGCTAACCATTCTAAACCACTTGCAGCAGTCTGAGCATAAGGGACTCCTCATAACGGCATGTTATCAAGTGGAGCTGGCAGTTAAAAAGGTTTTCACCCAACACAAATGGCGGCATAATCTATGTATTGGTTCTTGGTCCTCTGTCGCCTTAGCTAGTATGCTTTATCCATTCATGCCGCAAGTGGGAGTGTATGTTGGACTATGTTAATATTTTTTCATGTTGTTTGGGCTGTGTACATCCTTGTTACACAAAGGCCGGTATAACTCGCTTGACTGTATCGTCTTGATGCGAAATAATAAAAAACTCCCTTTATTGAAAAAGTATCCAATCAGACCTTTGAGGCCCTGGTCGTTTGCAATTCAGAGTTTAAAACCCCAGTTGATCGAGGTTGCCATCTTATAGAAAAAACGAATGCAAACACTTTCAATGTGATTTTTCTACGTGTACGGTATTGAGCCTATGCTGCCCGTGCATGTGCTTTGAGTTCTATGCTAAAATATTGGTTTATCATGTGTGTGTTGCATTTGACATAGAAAATTGTCACATATTTGTAGTCACATCTAACCCAGTCTTCCTCCGCGTCCCTGATTAATCCGGTCTTCCTCCGCGTCCCCGCAAGGACTACTGTAGTGTGCAAGCCTCTTTCGTCCCTACTCCCTACCGATACTATGTGACCTGACTTTTTTGCAGGTAAATGCATGCATGTACATTCAATAGACAGAGGAAGCTTCTGCTGATCTTGGCTCCAAGTCATTGACACGTGCTGTTTTTCCTTTTTAATACGTTTGCCTAGGAAGGCATGATCAAGGCGCAAACCTAACTGAACGCCGATTATATTTGCTCCTCTAGAAAGTGTCATTTCTAACTGAACTCCTAAAACTTAACCCCCAAAACATATTACAACACAAATTCTTTTATTTCTGGGTTACAGAGTTAAGCTTCGCTGCTTAATAATTCATTAATCGATATCTTGGTCACATACGTCACCAGTTATTTGTTAATAAAACTGATACAAAAAAGACAAGAAAAATTACACAATTTAATGGGAACACAACTTTCTTGATTGCTCCGACAAGTCCGATCAATACTTTCTCCATCTCCTTATATTTATTGGCTACATTGTTGCTCTTTTTCATTGACTTCTCTAACTTATATATAGCCTTCTCTTCCTACTCAATCTTCGAGATTGATGTACTCTCATCCGTATCAAATAGTGCACCGACATCTAGTACACTTCGTTCGATCAATAGATCAATGTATTCTTCTTCCCAATACAAAAACACACAACTTTTCTACATAACAACAAAGCAAACATTGAGTTCCAAATTGCACCGAATTGAAGAATATAGGCACACCATTGCACTCGCTTTGCCCATTTTACACTTGAAAGAAAAAAACCATTGGGGATGTTTCTCTGTGCTCGAGATCCACCGATGCACCAACCGGACACAATTGTCACAGTTGATGATTGGTAGAGACTGGACGGCGAGCTGTTGGGCGAGGGCTGAGCTCGGGCGACTGCTGGTCATGGATGTGCCAGCGGTCGTGGATGTGCTGACGGTCGGTTAAACGGCGAAATGGCGCCTAGAGGAGAAGACATACACAGAGGTGGTGTGGAGAGGCCGGGGGGCTGCATAGTTCGGTCCCCAATGGATCCCGGCGAAACATGAAGACATCGACCTTAGATTCATCGAACCCGTGACGGCGGAAGCACCCCTAGATACGTCGAATCTGGCGACGGCGAGCAGCGGCGACCGAATCAAAGTGGGGAGGAGCACGGCGGGTGCTATAAGGTGTTGTGCGGAGGTACACAGTGGCTCCAGAGTGGTCGGGGCCGGCTGGGGGGGGGGGGGGGGGGGGGTGGGGGGAGGACGGCCGCGTGTGGGCGGGGGGAGGGGGTTTTTTTTCTCTCCAAGCGGTAAGGTCGAGTATATTTCAGAGTCGGCCAACCCTTGGAGTAATTTTTTTGCTCCTCTAAAGACTATAGGGGTTCCGCCTGGAGAAACAAATTCTCCTAAAACCGAATATAAGGGATCGGCTAGAGGACATGCCCTTAGGCTAGTTTATTTGCCACTCTGATATCAAACATTGCAAAACTAAACATGCGGCTGGGTACTCAAGAATACTACCCTCTGCCCTTTAATATACGAAGTTGTGGCAGTATACATGAGTTGTCAAAAGGTAATTATATTTAGGAACGAGGAGGTACTAAATAGTGAATTTTATTTCTTCCACGACGACGTACATAGTACATGAATTTGAATTTTCCTGTTATATTAACTGCATTCCCAAAGCACACGCATGTACTATTTAGTACTAAATAGTGAATTTTATTAAATTTTCCTTGAGGCTGTGTCTTGTACTACATCCATTCTTTAAAATAAGGAGTACAGTTTATTTGAAAAGTTAATCAGTGTTAATTTTGACTAAACTTGTAAGACAATACTGTTGACAACTACTCCCTCCGTTCTATTTTTTTTTTGGATTTTTTTTTTTGATACAAAGGGCTCCCCCCGATTTCATTGAAATCATACCATTGCTATAGAGTTAAAGCTCTCAAGCCTACCTCACAGGTCAGGCATCCACCAAACGAAGAGTTTTAAACCTCACTACAAAAGAAAACACTACGGAGCAAGAGCCAGACAACCAAAACAGAGGCACCCAAAGTCTACAAAGAGAGCCAGGAGATCATCAAGCAGTGGGCTGCACACCATAGAACTTCATGATTAGCTGCCTGCATATCTCGCCCTGCTTTGCATCAAAATCACCCCTCAAAGGGCTGAGCGCCATGTCCTCACTCTGGGTCTTGTGCTTCACCGCCAGGCGATCCTCATCACTTCCCCGCATTTCTTGTTTAGTAAACGGGCGTTTCTTGCTAGGAGCTCCGACGCTGCATCTTTTGAGAGCACTTTCCATAGTTCCAAATTGGCAGCCACCCTTCTCCAAATATCTGTCATTCCAGGCCACGTTTTTCCCTGAAAGCACATATCATTACGAAGTTTCCACAAGGTCCAAAGCACAGCAGCACAAACTACATTCACTGCAGAATTTGTAGAATTACTAAGCCACAATTTGGCAATTGAATCAAAACCATCACCAAGACGGATGCCACATATACCAGAAATGACAGGCCAAACAAGCTTAGCAACAAAACAATCAAAGAAGAGGTGATGACAAGTTTCATCCTCAGAGCAAAATAAACAGGTCAGATCATCAACAGTTCTACGTTTAGCAAGATTATCCCTAGTCAAAATCTTATTGTTGGCTAGTAGCCAAAGGAAAACATGTATACGGGGGGGGAGGGGGACATCTAACCGCCAAACTGCAGGAGTATACAGAGGAACAACCCCTCTGTTGTTAATCACTGCATAGAAAGACCTGACATTATATACACCAGAGGAATTAAAAACCCATAAGGGCATATCCTCATCTCCAGACAGCTGGGTTGTGCTAACCAACTGACACAAATTAGTCCACTTTTCAAACGTATCTGGAGAAACAGTTCTCCGAAAGGTAATTCTCAACTCTGAGCCATCCCAAACCTGAGCCACTGTGTGATCTTGTTCATTAGCAATAACAAACAAGTCCCAAAAAAGCACTTCCAGACTACAATTACCAATCCAAACATCCTTCCAAAACCTGATTTTCTCCCCATTTCCTAGTTTCCACTTGTATCCAATTCTAGCTGCACTACTAGCCCACATGATACCTTTCCAGAAAGGTGAGCATGATCTGGGGACAGCACACATAATATTAGGAGATAGATCATATTTATAGTCAACAATTTTCCTCCAAATTTTATCACTATCCCCATGGTACCTCCTGATCCAAGAGGCTAGCAAGCAAAGGTTTGAGTCTCTAAGATTTTGGATCCCCAAACCCCCAAACTCTTGTTTCATACACACTATGTCCCAATTGGCCAGGTGATATTTTTTCCTATCCACAGAGTCACTCCACAAGAAGTGAGACATCTGGGAATTAATGGCTTTAATAGCCCACTTAGGAAATTTAATAACAGACAACAAGTACATAGGTATACTAGCAATGCAGGATTTAAGAAGAATCAGTCTACTCTTAGGATTAAGGAGTTTTTTTTGGATATTTCAATATGGATCACATGCATACAGAGAATATCTTATAAAACGGAGGGAGTATAATATTATTTAGATATAATATGAAAATACATTGCATTATGTATTTAGTGATATTAATTTGACAATGTATATGTTAATATTTTTTCTAAAAAAATTGGTCAACCTATACACTGTTTTACTTTGACTAAAATTTGTACCTTTTTTTCAATAAGTCTACTGCGGTTGCCATCATTAGCTGGCTCTGACCGGCCGTGTGTATTATTCTCTATTGTTTCGTTATCACTGCCGAAAATTCTACCCAATCAATTGTAAGATAAGCATACAATCTTCGTGGGACTAGTACATCTTGTCCCCTTGTGTTTGTACTGGTGCATTTGCAATTTTGCATACACAGGTGAAGTCATGGCCGCGCGGGCCAACAAATCCGATGAAATTTCGCAGGAGAGCAGAAGAGCGCAAGAAGCCCGGAGAGCGCAGGAGAGGTCGGTCGACGACTGGCTCCCGATCACCTCCTCGAGGAACGCCAAGTGGTGGTACTCGGCTTTCCACAATGTCACCGCCATGGTCGGAGCCGGCGTCCTCAGCCTACCCTACGCCATGTCTCAGCTCGGCTGGTACGTTCTGCATGCGTCGATCACCGGCCATTGTTGATCTCTGATTCCTACGTACTGAATTTGACTGACCTTGGTGTGATTTGGTTCTAGGGGTCCTGGCGTCGCGGTGCTGCTCCTGTCGTGGATCATTACGCTGTACACGCTGTGGCAGATGGTGGAGATGCACGAGATGGTGCCGGGGAAGAGGTTCGACCGGTACCATGAGCTCGGGCAGCACGCGTTCGGCGAGAAGCTCGGGCTGTGGATCGTCGTGCCGCAGCAGCTCGTCGTCGAGGTCGGCCTCAACATCGTCTACATGGTGACCGGCGGCAAGTCGCTCAAGAAGTTTCACGACATCGTCTGCGAAGAAAGGAACTGCAAGAAGGATATCAAGCTCACCTACTTCACCATGATCTTCGCTTCTGTCCAGTTCGTCATCTCCCAGCTCCCCAACTTCGACTCCATCGCCACCATCTCCCTTGCCGCCGCCATCATGTCACTCGGGTTAATTTCTGTCCCCGTCGATCGATCTGCAAATTAAATTTCTGAAATCAGCTGACATGAGGCGTGACATGACAGCTACTCGACGATTGCTTGGGGGTCTTCCGTGGACAAGGGATGGAAGGCGGCGGGGCACGTGAACTACCACCTGCGGGAGACCACGGCGGCCGGGAAGGTCTTCGGCTTCTTCGAGGCGCTGGGGGACGTCGCCTTCGCCTACGCCGGCCACAACGTCGTGCTGGAGATCCAGGCCACCATCCCGTCCACGCCCGAGAAGCCGTCCAAGGAGCCCATGTGGAAGGGCGTCGTCGTCGCCTACGTCATCATCGCCTTCCACTACTTCCCCGTCGCCCTCGTCTGCTACTGGGCCTTCGGCAACATCGTCGACGACAACATCCTCCTCACCCTCAGAAAGCCCACGTGGCTTATCGCCATCGCCAACATCATGGTCGTCCTCCATGTCGTCGGAAGCTACCAGGTCTACGCCATGCCCGTCTTCGACATGATCGAGATGGTGCTCGTCAAGAAGCTGCGCTTCCCTCCCGGCCTACCCGTCCGTTTGGTCGCCCGGACAGCCTACGTTGGTACGGTACTCCCTAATCAGCCATTGTTTCACAGAAAATTGTGACTTTAACTGAAGAACAAACTAGACTAGCTGATGGGTTAATTGCAATTGATCGGTTGCAGCCTTCACAATGTTCATAGCCATCACCTTCCCCTTCTTCGGTGGGCTGCTCGGATTCTTCGGCGGATTCGCACTCGCACCCACGACTTATTTCGTAGGCATTCATTCCGAATATATCCATTTCGTTTCCATTTCAGCAACCGCGAATTCAGAGCCTGATCAGGACCGGTATCTTGTGCAGCTTCCCTGCATCATGTGGCTGGCAATCCACAAGCCCAAAAGATTCACCCTCTCATGGTGCACTAACTGGGTAACAAGCTTCTTCATTTGTTTCCTTTTCTGTGTCTCTAGTACATGTCTCAATTGATCATGGCTTCATCTTAATTTTTATCTCATCTTGATTTATTGACTTGCTTCATCCTGATTTCCCTATGTTAAATCCAACTTATTTATTGCTCTTCAGATCTGCATCGTGCTTGGACTCATGCTTATGATCCTATCGCCCATCGGAGGACTCAGGCAGATTATCAAGGATGCGCAGAATTACGATTTCTACTCCTAGATTCTAGGCTAGTATACTAAGATTTCTGTTTGGAGAAAACAGTAGAGACCGTAATGCCATATCTAGTTACAAATGCTTGATAGATGGATAGAAGGTTAGCGACATGTCACGAATCGCCGAACATGCCTTAGATTGAAGAAAGAGATTTTTTAGGCGATAGTCGATCCTACATAAGTAATGTGTGTAATTGTATTCGTTTATATATATTGCAGGATCAACTTGGCTTTCCTTTTTTCTGCAGAGAATAGAATCGATACATTTTTTTGGTTGGATTAGTCACGGCGAGATGTTGAAAAGTAGCTCCCATGTTGATATATTTCGACGATTTTTTTATCCAAAAGTTACCTACCAGTAATACAGGAGTTATCCAGGGGGTAATATGTAAGTCACCCACACCTATCAGGTTAGTTTCGGTTTGAAATTAGATCCTATTTTTGGTTGTTCTTTAAAAAAACAAGTTTATTACCTAGTTTAATAAGTGGGTACCTACATGTAAACCTCCATAATTATTAGGGGTGATAACTATGTCGATTTCATGGTGACAACTACACCCTAAAACAGATGGGTAACTCCGTAGGTCCTGCGTTGGTAACTATTTACTAAAGAGCAGGATAACTACGTCGAAAGCTTCCATCTCACTAAACATAAGAGATTAAACGTATATTATGAAAATATGGGTGAAATCAACTGAAATAAAAACAAGCCAACAAGCAAGCAACAATAAAGAGTAAATAAACAAGGTTGTAATCAATATAAAAGAATATACCGGCGGCCATAATTTCACTAGATGTATATCTCCATAAAGAATAAAACATTGTTTGGTGAACAAATTAAATCTAGCCAATTGATAGAATTGGAATCAAACAATTATGATAAAAAAATATTCATGGCAATATTCATATAAGCATTATGTCTAATATTGTGGACCGTACAACTGACACTGCATCCACACTGATACTCCACTTCGAGACCGCTTCTATGATTGCATCTCTAGGTATTAAGTTGTAGATAACAGAGTATAGCCTTAAGTATCGTACATAATGTAAGAAATATTTAAACATCACAAAGGACATAAACCTCGTTGTTTTCCCATTAGTGCCAACACCATATTATCCCTCTTACACATTTAATTAAGTCACTCGAGCGTAGATAAAGCAAGGTTAGAACCCACTATCGAACACAAACTCCCTCTTGGCTATTTACACATAAACTTGGCCAGGGTATACAAATAAATTGGAGCATGTAGGAACATAAATAAAGCAGTTCATGATAACAATAGCATCATATGAATAGCATGCACGGTCTGATCATAATTTCAAAATTCATCATATCCCAGCAAACACAGCCCTTTGTAATGAAGAACATGGAGGAAAGACAACCATCTAGCTACTACTATGGACCGATGGTCCAAGGATGAACTATCCATGCATCACCGTGGAGGTTGCAGTGGTGGTGCAGAGGCCTCCGGTGACGGGTTCCCCCTCAGGCAGAGTACTCCAGATCGGTTTCCGCTAGGACAACGGGTCTGTATCGAAAATTCGCAATATAATCTCCGTCTAGTAACTTTATAGGTTGGGACAAATATATAGACGAAGAGGCGGCGAGAGGGGAGCAAGGATGCGGCCACATGGGTGGGACCCATGGCCCTAGGCCCCGTGCTAGCTGTGTGGCTCCCTGGTGATGATTTTTCGTGCTCCGTGTCCGTCTCGAAAAGTTCAATTTTTATTTTTTATGGATTTAGCGTGTAACTTTATATTTTCCCTTTTCTGCAATGAAAAACAATAAAAACAGAAACTTGCAATTGCCACTAGGTTAATAGGTTAGTCCAGTAAAATATAATGAAATGATATGAAACCACAGTATAAAAATGTAGCAATTGTATAATAATGGCATGAAATAACTAAAAATTATAGACACGTCTGAGACGTACACTACCTATGTAGTTTTGTTTGTGATGTCGATGTCAGGGCTATCCCATTCTTCGGTCAAGAAGGATGATCTCCCAGGGCCCCTGATAAGAAAAGTCTATAAAATATATAGTAATCACACTATGTCATTATCCATTACTCGAGTGTAAAACCATTAATGCGTTAACGATTTTTCTTGTCAATAATGCACAACTTTAATTGTGATTTTTCTTGTAAGATGTCCAAAATATTTTATAAATATAAATGAAAAAAATCCGCAAGACAAAATCTAACAATGCCATTTTTAGAAGCAAGATGCATACACTTTGGTATTAGTTGTGGTCAAAGATGTGAATTAAAGATGGTGAACATTCATGTGCAACTTACATCTTTTAGTGGAGTGAGTATCTTAACATAATAAAATAGTTAATTTATAGAAAAAATACACAACACGGGCCTCTCAGCACGTAAGATCAAACAAATGTGACCGACGACAACAAGTTTAGTTATCATACTATTCTCTTTCCGGTGGTAATTCTGCAGGTTTTACACAAATTCAAGTAAATAGATTTCCATGCTTAATTCCATGAAATAAATTTTATTTCATAAATTGGAGGGATATTAGTGTACAACAGATGATAACAAGACAGTTGGATAAATTCATATCAATGAATAAATTATGCAAACATGCTAGAATCTACACTATTTTTTTCATTGGTGTTTACTCTAAGTAGTGTTGTTTTAATAACAAGTACAAAGCACATGCAGACTTTGTTAAATTTTGATTTGCTAGATAATTTTGGCCAGAAAAAGGTAGTTTAGTTTATACTCTAGATGTTTCTATAAAGTTGTTTATTTGAGCGTTCACTAGAAACTGTTATTAAGACATTTTATAGATTGTAGTGTTGATAGGTCTTTACTAGAAATACGTATAAATTATATACATTCTGCATGTGGAAATCATCGCTCTACTTTTGTTGTTTAGTATCTTTCAATATATTCATTGCAGATAAAAAACACACCGACTAATGTTTAGTGTTTTTTTACAGCTAATATTTAGTAATATTTCTGGTTATGTGGTAAAACTATGCGAACAAACATAAACTTATACTTGTAATAGTATAATATACTAAAAATGAGACTCATAGAAGTAGAAAAGTTTAGTATAAATTGCATTTATTTTATTTTTATTTGCCCCGGGGCCAAATTTTTATTTGGACCGGCCCTGGTTGATGTTTATCCTAGGTTTTGGTGATATTAATTATTTTGAGATGATAAAATAAAAAAGCAGATGATTGTAATGCATCATTCAAAAATTACACCGACTAATTACTGAGGCTATATCTCATCCAATCACACTATAACATACATACATGTCGGAAGATGTCATTTGATGCGATGAGATATAGTTCTTTCCATTCATACTTCTTTTCGATTTTTCCACCTACATTGATTATAAGCTTCCGATACTGCCACAAAAGACATAAATTCAGTATGGCAATATAGGCAAAATATTTTACTACAGCTTGACAAGGTACAAATCTCTGAACATCACGTGTCAAACCCACCACCAGATGCAATGTCACTGAATTTTTTGGTAATCTAATTTACATGTGAACACAATGTCAAGACAATAACTCAGACGCTTAATGCTAATAGCTGCTACAACTGACAGTGTCACTGCTCATTACCTCTGTAGATTCTTCAGACTACAAAAACTGAAGAAACATAGATCACAAAAGGTATCATACACCTAAATTATCCTTGTCTCCGTGCATACAAATCTTAGTACCAATACTAGTACATGTAATGAATGGGTTTCCAGTTTGTCAGAACTCAGAAGTACACGAGAGGCCCGGGAGGCCCACATGCGAACACATACCCTGCAGCCGAACACCCGAATCAACATACAATACCAGCACACAAATATAAACTGTCCCTCTGATTTCGACCCAACATTCGAGTGAGCCTATGATTTAAACCCAAAATCGCGTGAGCCTATCGAACCTAAATCGCAGAAATTCCTATAGCGTACCCGCGACAAAGCATCAACGGATCAAACTAGCCCCGTCGCATGCATCATTTCCATGACGAACCAGATAATATAAACCGCCTCTAGTTTCGACCCAAATTCGTGTGACCCTGCATAACTAACTTGCAGAAAATCCTATAGCGTACCCAAGGCAATGGATCAACGGATCGGTCTCGCGATCCTCCTCAAATCGATCAAGACTCTCTGACTAACCAGAGGAGAGGGGGGACGTCAAAACAAACCTCGTCCTCCTGGTCGTCGTCGAACCCAACGATACGGAATCACAGTCCGCGAAACACTCCGTCATCGTCGGCCATTTCCGTTTTAGATCAGGCTAGGGTTTTGGGGGATCGGCGGAGTCGAGGTTTCTGGAAGATTACAGCCGATCAGGTTGAAGGAGAAAAGGGCTCGCAGGGAGGCAAGGTTTAAAATTTGGCTAGTTAAGCGCACCGACTCCCCACAGTGTATGGGCTTGGCCCACTTACTGTTTGTTCGCCCGCACAATATGTCCCACACTCGGCTCATTAGGTTGCCCCGTAAAAATAATACAGAATATCTTGCCAGTCAATTGCTTTTCTTAAAATATATCTTCCTTGCGATCAATGGAATTTTTAGAATTTCAAATTTTTTAAGACATACAAAAAAGGGGAAAAAAATGAGACGCTAATAGCAAAAAAATTCAGAACATGCATGAAGCTTGCCGAATAATAAGAATGTAATGGAGTTGGCTCCGGCCAGATCTGGGCTAGATGCGGGCCTGGTTCTGGGCCGGTTGAGACCTGGGATCTCTAGGTTGCTCGCGGGTCCGGAGGCCTGGTTCTGGGGGACGTCGCCTTCGCCTACGCCGGTCACAATGTTGTGCTGGAGATCCAGGCCACCATCCCGTCCACGTCGGAGAAGCCGTCCAAGGAGCCCATGTGGAAAGGCGTGGTCGTCGCCGATGTCATCATCGCCTTCCACTACTTCCTCGTCGCCCTCATCTGCTACTGGGCCTTCGACAACACCGTCGACGACAACATCCTTCTCACCCTCACGAAGCCCACGTGGCTCATCGCCATCGCCAACATCATGGTCGTCCTCCATGTCGTCGGAAGCTACCAGGTCTACGCCATGCCCGTCTTCGACATCAAGAAGCTGAAGGGGTTCGTGTGCATAAAACAAAAAAATTCCTAGCAACGCGAACAATAAACTAGCCAAGATCTATCTCTAGGTAGTCATAAAGTAACGGAGGGATCCGGTGTTCATACCTCTTGAAGACCGAAAGTGTTACGTTCCTAGAACGTTGTTGGTGAAGACGTACGACACCGACCTCAAGGTCGTGGAGTCGTACCGGCGACGAGCGCTGCAGTGGGCAGCGCCTCCGAAATTCTACACACGTACGGTGTGGCGACGATCCCCCGGCTCCGGTCCAGCGGCAGCAGCATAAGATGAAGAGCTCGACCGAAGCACCAAAATCACGGCGGTGGATTTTAGTGGAGAGACCCCTCTAAAATATGCAGCTCCAATATTCCGGAACCATAGAAGAGAGATTGGGATGCCAAAAAGGAGAGGGGTACCCCTCCTTACATAGGCTGAGGGAGGATGCCACCCTCCTTGGCTAAGCCATGTAGGACTAAACCCCACATGGCTTGGCCGTCCAAGGGGGCAGCCACCGGCCCTAGATGGGCCCCATGGTGGAGCCCACTAGTGGCTCGGCCGGCCTCCTCCTCCTTTGGGGTGCGGCCCCCACTTGGGCCTCCCCTTTCGGGTGAGGCCCATTTAGGTGGGCTGCCCTTTTAATATTAAATTAAATATTATTTAATTATTAATTACTTTAGTTAGTATTAAATACATATCATTTAATATATCTCACATCGAAACTCCTTTCGTTGCTCTCCGATCTCCATCGGACTCTTCCCCTTTGTTCTGACACTCCTTCGGAACCTCCGATCTCCATCGGATAAATCTCGGAACGATTCCGGAATTGGTCTCTCTAATTTTTTCGGTGCCAAAGCTATTCCTAAGCGTCGTCTACCCTTAAGTGTGCCACCCCTCGGTTCGGGATCACTCCAGACATGACCGAGACTCCTCTCCGATCAATGACCAACAGCGGGATCTGGAAACCCATGATGGCCCCTATGTGTTCCATGAAGTTCTTTGTCGCTTGAACCTTATCGTTGTTCACCAAATCCTTTTGTCACACGATATCAAGTTTGTCTGAGATCCTATCCCGTTACTCGACAAACTCATTTACTCGTCTCCATGATATTACATCTCCGTGACCTAGTCACATGCTTGCAAGACTCAGATGTAATATCACCGAGTGGGCCCGGTGATATTTGTCCGTCACGCGGATGGAAAAATCCCGCTCTTGATGCATACGCCTCAATGTATTCCTTTAGAAAACCTGATAGACACCTTTATGATCACCCTGTTATGGTGTGACGGTTGATGCAGTCAAGGCCTCCTTCCAGAACAGTGATTAAATATGATCTCACGGTCTAAGGATTTAGTAACTACTACGTTTCTATTTAAGTTATCGCAATGCCGATATACGTGACATATCTTATTACGCTAACTTACTTTGGGTGGATGTCCATCATGTCATTCTCCAATGACACAACTCCATTGTCAATTGACATAAATGCCCATGATCAGGAAACCTTGACCATCAGTTGACCAATGGACTAGTCATGTAGAGGCTACTAGGGACCTGGTTGTTTTACATCACATGTGTATTAATGTTTCCGCTTAATACAGTTATAGCATGACATAAAACTTATGATGAACACTTTGAGATATGATAATAAAACTCTTTATTAATTGCCTCTAGGGCATATCTCCAACAGTCTCCCACTTGCACTAGAATACAATTAATCTAGTTTACACCTGGCAAGAATCTAACACCAATAGCTCCTTGGTGTTGATCATTCTTCTCTTGTGGAAGAAGCTTAGTCAACGGATCTGCCACATTCAGATCCGTGTGTACTTTGAAAATTTTAATTTCTCCTTCCTTGATATACTTCCTTATCACATGGAAGCGTCAGAGTATGTGCTTGGCAGTGGAGTGAGACCTTGGTTCCTTAGCATTAGCAATCGCCCCGGTGTTGTCGCAGTAGATGTTGACAGGGTCTTGCATGCCAGGAAACACTCCTAGTTCGATGACGAACTTCATGAGCCAGACAGCTTCATTCGCAGCTTCTGCAGCGGCAATGTACTCCGACTCCATTGTAGATTGGGCTACGGTGGATTGCTTTCCACTTCTCCAGCTCACAGCGCCACCATTTACCAGAAACACATATCCCGTTTGAGACTTAGAATCATCCGGATCTGTGTCAAAACTTGCATCAACGTAACCTTTTACGCCAAGTTCTTCTTCACAGCCACCGTAGACTAACATCATATCTCTCGTTCTCTTGAGATATTTCAGGATGTTCTTTACAGCTGTCCAGTGGTCCATACCAGGATTACTGTGGAAGCGGCTCATCAGGCTTAGAGCCAGAGCTACATCGGGTCGGGTACTTAGCATCGTGTACATGATAGACCCTATGGCCGAGGCATAGGGGATGTTCTCCATCGTTTCCTTATCATTAGCCGATACTGGGCATTGAGTCAGACTCAACGATTAACCTTTTATCACGGGCAAGAACCCCTTCTTGGCCTGATCCATTTTGAACCTCTTCAAAATCTTATCTAGGTAGTTTCCCTGACTTAATGCTAATCTATCACGATAGATTTTAATGCCTAATACATATGTAGATTCTCCCAAATCTTTCGTTGAAAATTTACTATTCAAATAATCCTTTACACTCTTTAGAAGATTCACATCATTCCCCATGATTAATGTCATCTACATATAGGACTAGAAATGCCACTGAGCTCCCACTCAGCTTTTTATAAATGCAGGTTTCTTCTGCATTTTGGACAAATCCAAAAGCTTTGATTACCTCATCAAAGCGAAGATTCAGCTCCGAGATGCTTGCTTCAATCCATAGATGGATCGTTGAAGCTTGCATACTTTACCAGCACCTTCTGGATCGACAAAACCTTCCGGTTGTAAAATGTACAATTCTTCCTGAATGTTTCCATTTAGGAAAGCGGTTTTGACATCCATCTGCCATATCTCGTAGTCGAAATATGCAGCCACTGCTAGTAGAATCCGAATAGACTTAAGCATCGCTATAGGTGAGAACGTCTCATCGTAGTCAACTCCTTGAATTTGTCAAAAACCCTTTGCGACAAGTCGAGCCTTATAAACGGTGACGTTTCCGTCAGCGTCAGTCTTTTTCTTGAAGATCCATTTATTCTCGACAGGCTTCTGGCCTTCGGGAATATCCACCAAGGTCCACACTTGGTTATCATACATGGATCCTATTTCGGATTTCATGGCTTCGAGCCATTTCTCGGACTCAGGGCCTTCCATCGCTTCCTTGTAGGTTGCAGGTTTGTCTTGTTCAACTAACATGACGCGATCACCATATCATTCAGGGGTAGTACGTGGTCGTGTTTACCTGCGGGGTAGAGTAGGCTCCTCGATGTGATCACCATCATTTGCTCCCACTCCACTAGTTGATGATGGTTCCAGAACATCTTCCGTTGCGCCACTTGGTAATTCGAGTTCGGGATCAACAATTTCATCGAGCTCTATCCTCCTTCCACTAACACCTTTGGCGAGAGACTCCTTCTCCAAAAAGGTACAGTTCTTAGCAACAAACAATTTGCCCTCGGTTTTGTTGTAGAAGGTATATCCGATGGTTTCCTTCGGATCCTATAAAGGTACATTTTTCCGATTTTGGTTCGAGTTTATCGGGCTGTAGTTTCTTAACATAAGCCTCACAACCCCAAACCTTCAAAAACGACAACTTCGGTTTCTTGCCGTGCCATATCTCATATGGTGTCGTTTCAACGGAATTGGAAGGTGCCCTATTGAATATAAACGCGGCAGTTTCTAACGCATGACCCCAAGATGACAAGGGTAGATCGGTGAGGGATATCATGGACCGCACGCTATCCAGTAGGGTGCGATTATGTCGCTCAGATACACCATTACGCTTTGGTGTTCCAGCCGGCGTAAGTTGTGGAACAATGCCACATGCCTTGAGATGTGTGTCAAACTCAAAACTCAAATATTCACCTCCTCCATCTGATCGAATATGCTTAATTTTCTTGTTGAGTTGATTTTCAACTACTCTGAAATTCTTTGAACTTTTCAAAAGTCTCACACTTATGTTTCATTAAGTAAATATATCAATATCTACTCAAATCATTAGTGAAGGTTACGAATTAACAATAACCATTGCGTGTCGATACACTCATCGGTCCGCACACATCAGTATGTATGATTCCCAACAAGTCTGACGCCCGCTCCATAACACCGGAGAACGGGGTCTTGGTCATTTTACCTAGAAGGCACGGCTTGCACGTGTCAAGAGATTCAAAATCTAATGACTCCAAAAGTCCATCAGAATGGAGTTTCTTCATGCGCTTTATGCCTATGTGACCAAGACGGCAATGCCACATATACATGGTATTATCGTTACTACGCCTAAATCTCTTGGCTTCTATGTTATGGATGTGAGTACTACGATCAAGATTCAATATGAATAAACCACTGCGCACCGGTGCATGACCATAAAATATATTATTCATTGAATGAATAATTGGTACTGACTTAGATGAATAATTGTCTTGTAGCAAGCAAGACCCTGATATAATGTTCATACTCAACGTGGGCACATAGTAGCATTTATTCAAAACTAAATTCAATCTTGACGGTAGATGTAGAGGTAGAGTGCCGATGGCCATGACGTCAACCTTGTTGCCATTGCCGACGTGCATCGTCACCTCGTCCTTCTCCAAGTCCCGCTTATCCCGCAACTCCTCCTGTGAGTTACAAATATGAGCAACCGAACCGGTATCAAATACCCATGTGTTACTCCGAGGTCCGAGCACTTGTGAGATAAACATCTATAACTTGTATATCGAATATACCTTTGTCCTTCTCGGCGATCTTTCCCGCCTTCTTGCCAGCTAAGTACTTGGGGCAGTTGCGCTTCCAATGGCCTTCCTCTTTGCAATAGAAGCACTCAATGCCTGACTTGGAGCCAGACTTGGGAGTCCTGGACGTGGAGGTGGCCGACTTGCCGTCCCTCTTCTTCCTCCATTTCTTGCCCTTCGCCCTACCACCGAACTTCTTGAAGTCGACGGTTTTGTTGACCATCAACACGGCGTGCACTTTCTTGATTTCCACCTAAGTAGTCTTGAGCACGACCAATATCTCAGGGAGAGTTTTTGTCATTCCTTGCATGTTGTAATTCAATACAAATGATTTGTAGCTAGGGGGCAACGATTGCAGCACCCTATCAATCGCCAGCTCATCTGGAATTTTGCAATCCAGATCATTTAGGCGTTGAACGTAGCCAGACATCTTGACCACTTGCTCGCTCACATTGCTGTGCTCTTCCATCTTAGCCGAAAAGAACAATTCTGAGGCTTCGTACCTCTCAGCTTTGGCTTGAGGTGCATAAACAGCCTTGAGTTCAGTGATTATCTCATAAGCACCTTTCTACTCAAAACGTTTTTGCAAATCAGCCTCCATGGCATAGAGCATGCCTCCCTGGACTAAAGAGGAATCATACAACTTGGATTGATAAAGCTTTCTTATCATCCTCAGAGGCTTCTTCGGCTGCAGCATCTCCTACTGCCGACTCAAGTACATAGGTCATCTGGTGAGGGGCTAAGATAATCCTCAAGGTACGGAACCAGGACATGAAATTTGTCCCACTGGTCTTAATCTTTTCTTTCTCAAGGAACGGACCTTGGTTGAAGGTGGATCGAGCCATCTACAATGGTATTTGCAAAGTTTATAAGACTGTGTTCATAATATGAGTTCAAGTTTTATCTATATAAAATATACGAGAACTCCCACTCAAAAAGACATCCCTCATCGTCCTTTTAGTGATCACATGACCCCCATCCACCAATACTACCCCCGATCGTCACGGCCGATAGCATGGCTTCAAAGGTAGACCTCTCCGTGTCAATCACATCTCCATGCGACTCATGCTCAACCTTTCGGTCTTCCGTGTTCCGAGGCCATGTCTGTACATGCTAGGCTCGCCAATTTAACCTTAGTATGTGGCTGTGCATACATGGCTTACACCCACCGTATGCGAACGCATATATGTTTGACACCCGATCGTCACGGCCTGCCTCCACAACGGCAAACTTTCTTGGTGGTGCATACTAAGGGAGAACACAATGTTGGTATTTCTTTTGAGGGATCACCTATATTGTTACCGCCTTATATCTAATATAAACAATATAGGTAGAACACAACATCTATTAACATCTAATGTAATATGTGTGACATGATATGGTTTCCCGCGTCATGATCTCCATCATGCGCTCCGGCGCCGCACCAGGTCTCCGTGCCTCCACGCCAGCAATAAAATATTTAGATAAATACTTACCGTTACCATATCATATCACCGCCCCTGCAAAATAAAGTTAGGCGCCTCTACTTTATCTTTTGCAAATTTTATGTGGCTGAGGGGCTTTCGTAATAAGAACTGCCTTCTAACTTACGAACCTGCAACCACAACACTGATAAAATAATTGTATCTATTACACCCCTTTCAGGGCCCTCCGATGAAGATGCCATACTACCAGTGCTAGAGAAACAGACACCCGCCAACCACATATATGGTACAAACCATATGTCAAGTGCGGAACTAGTCTCGCGTAAGAGTATGCATAAGGTCGGTCCGGGCCGCTTCATCATGCAATTCAATAGTATGAACAAATGCACGTGAGAGGGTAACAATTATATGATCGAGTGCCCACATATTTCTATGTGTTCTAATCCGTACTCTATATCTACGCATAGATCGGCTCTGATACCACTGAAGGGGTTCGTGTGCAGAAAACAAAAAAATTCCTAGCAACGCGAACAATAAACTAGCCAAGATCTATCTCTAGGTAGACATCAAGTAACGGAGGGATCCGGTGTTCATACCTCTTGAAGACCGAAAGTGTTACGTTCCTAGAACGTTGTTGGTGAAGACGTACGATGCCGACCTCAAGGTCGTGGAGTCGTACCGGCGACGAGCGCTGCAGCGCGCAGCGCCTCCGAAGTTCTACACACGTACGGTGTAGCGACGATCCCCTGATTTCTACTGATGAAGAGTTGGGTGGTGCCCCAAGCGAAGGCGGAGATGTAGCAAGCAGCAGTTTTCCCTCGATAACGAACCGAGGTTTATCGAACAACAACAAAGTGAATATTGAAGATCTCTGGCGCTTAATCTTCAACAGGCGTGGACCTGCACACACTCAACCAAAATACTTTGCCCCCAACGGCGGAAAGGTTGTCAATATTTCCGGTCTCGCAGAAAACAAAGCGGTTAATTGTATAGTGAAATAGATGAATTATGAAAATGAACCAGAGGAGTAATGATGGTGAAAAGTGATGAATAAAGGTTGCAATCAATGTAAAAAGATGTACCGGGGCCCATGGGTTCACTAGTGGAGTCTCTCGAGTAAATAGAACATTCATATGATGGGTGAACAAATTACAGCTGGGCAATTGACAAGATTATAACACAAACTTAATCTAGATATGACAAAGAGAACATGATAATATTTAAGTAGGCATCACGACAATGAACAAAGACCGTTGAGTCCAACTGCATCTTTGTCTAAAAAGTCCACCGTGGGATTGATATCCAGCCTGTCACCCATCGATATTAAGTTGCAAGCAACAGGCATTTGCATTAAGTAAAGCGCATGAAGTAAGCAATATTAAATATCAAAATAGACTTTAACACCGCTATTTTACCATTAGTATCAACAGTACACCCTCGCCTTTAGACGTTTCTGTCACTCGTGCCCAGGAACAAAAGGGGGCATGAACCCACTATCTAGCATAAATACTCTCTCTTGGAGATACACACAATCACTTGGCCAAAGTAACTACGCACATCGGAGAGCATGCAAGAACATAAATCAACATATAAGAATCATGCACAATCGGATCATAACCACCGGATCTCAGCAAACACATCACATAGCATTACAATAATCGATCTTGATCATGTTAGGCAGCTCACAAGATCATAAGACATGAAGCACAAGAGAGAGAGAGAGACTACCATCTAGCTACTGCCATGGACCCAAGGTCCAAGGTGGGACTACTCACAAATCATCCCGGAGGAAGGTATGGCGATGAAGAGCCCTCCGGGATCGATCTCCCCTCCGGCAGAGTGCCGGGATCTGCTTCAGAATCACCCCCGAACTAGGGTTTGAGTTGACGGCGCCTCGGGATGACTTTTCTAGAAAATAATGGCCGCCCCATTGTTTTTAGGGTTTTAGGGATTTTATAGGCGTCGGAGGGGGCCGAGGCGGTGCCCAGAGGGCAGGGGCGGGTCCCACCCGTGGGTCCTAGGGGGGCCGTGGCCGCCACCCGCCTGTGGCCCCTGGGTGCCCCCCCAGGCTGCCCTTTGGTCCACTGGTTCCTTCCATCGCATAAAAAATCTCCATAAATTTTCAGCGCAATCCGACGATATTTCCTGTGGTGGACTTTCTGAAATACAAAAACAGGAAACTGTTACTAGGCATCTTGTCAATAGGTTAGTCCAACAAAATGCATAAAAATGGTTAATATGATAATAAAAACATGTGACAACATCACAAAACTAGCATGGATCAATCAAAAATTATAGATACGTTTGACACGTATCAGCATCCCCAAACTTAACTCCTACTTGTCCTCGAGTAGGTAAGTGATAACAAAATAATTTTTGATGAGACATGCAACCAACCAATGTTTAGGAAATCGGTAATCGTTAACTGCTCGGTCGGCTTCAGTTTAGGGATTAATCGGAAATCGGCCTATTAACTGATTTAATCGGTCGACTATTAATCGGCGACGTTTTTTCCGAAATTGTAGGTTCCCACCATTGGCTTAAGTATGTGTCCTAACTTCTTAGCCTTAAGATGGCAAATCATTGGCTGAACCAATAAAAAATCATTGGCCGAACCAAGGCAGCCACAAACAAATGAATAATTAAATATAGAACTAGAAGTGTAGAACAGCATTACGGCTGTACGCAATGCACTGCACATAACAATATCGAACAACAAGGCGGACGTGGGAGGAATTCCTGGAGCAGACGAGCGAGAGAAGGCCACTGCCGGCTGCCGTAGGAGATCAGCTCGAGCAACCGAGCAAGGGAGGGAGATGGAGACTAGCTCCCTGCGTTGGCCTCGTGCTCCTGGACGCGCTGGGATTAGCGCGAGCCCAGGCCGCCCGAACTCCTGCTCCTGGCGATGGCGACGGGAAGACAGAGGGGCCGACGAGGGAGCTCAGGTTGTTTGCGCTAGCTTTGCTGACCGAATGGGAGCATTGGGGAGGCGGCGGGCTCAATTTGATGCTCTGGCGGCGCTGAAAAGCGTAGGGAAGTCCCAACCCTAGTTGAGGACGGGGAATAATGCGGGAGGCGACTGGGATCAGGGGCAGGAGCAAAAATTTGGCCCGCCGGGCTGCAACAGTTAATCGGTAGATTCCCTTTTAATCGTTTGTCAGACCGATTTATCGGGCCCAACGAGTAACACAGCCGATTCGACCTAATCGACACGGTCACCTACCGAGTACCGATTAAGCGGCCTGTTAATCGGTTAATCGGCCGATTTTTTGAACATTGCAACCAACACAATCGTGATCAAGATAGTAATGCAAAGCATAGGATGTGAATGAAGTGATAAAAAACAATTGTCTATAGTTGATAGCAAGAAAGCAATGAATAACCAAGTTGAATCATTCAAGCAAAACCTTTCATAAATAGTACGTTAAAGACATGAAAGCGATGTGATCCACATATTTGATTAATTCACATAGGTAACAATTCCATGACAAAAGTGTTTGAGAATCAAAACAAAGAAGATGTAAGTTTTAGCAAAAAGCCTCAACTTCCAACGGTAAAGTCAATATAAAGATTCATGTTTAATCTGACAATGCAATATGATCAATGATACCCAGGGTCAATGCTAGATGTTTGCTTTGGTGGAGATAGAAGGAAGAGGAAAACTGACTCAACATTAAAAGTAAAAGAAAGGCCCTTTGTAGAGGGAAGCAGGGATTAGTCATGTGCTAGAGCTTTTTATTTTTATGAAACAGAAGTAAAAAAATTTGAGACATGCATGCTTTCGTCAACGACTTCACAACAGAGAAGCTATCTAGTCCCCCATAACAAGCAAGGCTTTTAGACTTGTGAGAGCAGCTGGTTTTTAGAGAAGCGAGTACGCTCCTCTTTCTCCTTGGTTTCACCACTGTCCAATGTTTAGAGCTGATTTCTCAGATTTTCATTGCGCGGAGGAGAATGGTGAGTTATATTTATATTTTTGCTTAAGCTGCTCTCAGGTTGATTCAAATGAAGACGTAATCCATCGACACCGGGTGAAAGGGGGAAATGACCTTGCTCGTCACGAGTTATATCTAGCTCTCTACTGCTCCCTCATGAGCTTAAAAACAGAGTCACAAAAAGGAATATTTTGAATTTTTAAAGATAGCACATGACAAATTTATTTGGAATGGCAAGAAATACCATGCATAGGTAGATATGGTGGACTCAGCTGGCAAGATAGTTTGGCTTTGGGATTTGGATGCACGAGTGAACCATACACTCAGTACGAATTTTAGGCTTAGCAAAGAAGGTATTTGAAGCAAACATCTAATATTGACCGGTAACAGAGTAACATATGACATTAGTCAATCATAACCATAAAAGCTCCACACCGTCTCGCTTATTGACCAAACAATTCTTTTGATGAAAAGATTTAGCTTAATGAATTAACAACTACGAAACACCACACAGTTTCAAGCTTTTGACAGTATTTCTTTACTAATCAATTCCACTAAAATAACCAGCAAGTTTAAGCATTCATCTTAATATCTCAAAACAAATGAGGAGTATCAAGTATCCACACAATGATCTACAATACTATACAGGCTTTCGTTTCATTCCACTATCACATGAATAGCATTTTATCAATTTGACAATTCAAGCAATTTATCAATAACAACTCTCCAACAAATATAAGTGAAGAACAAGAGAGAGTTTAACAACAACTAGTAGCAGCTCTAAATAAGATAAAAGCTAAAATAGTGAGCTTACTAGCAAACAAACTGTAGCTAAGAATACTCAACAAAATATAAGCGAAGCACAGGAGTATTCAAACGAAAAAGCGGAGCGTGTCTCTCTCCCACATAAACAAAGCAAGGATCCAACAAGCATATGACCTGCAAACAAACAAACAAAACTGAAAGTAACAAGACGCTCCAAGTATAGCACATAATATGTAAAGTGATAAAAAACTTAGTTCAACGAAGACGACCTCATGATAGTCGATGAAGAAGAGGGGATGCCTTGGGCATCCCCAAGCTTTGACGCTTGATAGTTCTTGATATTTAGAGGGGGTGCCATGGGAGCATCCCCAAGCTTGAGCTCTGATCCATCTTCAATTTATTTATTATCCTCTCCTTTGGAACTTAAAAACTCCCTTCACACAAAACTTCTCATAAACTGATTAGAGGGTTAGTGCTCATAAATTAAAATGCACATGTGTTCAACTCAAGACAAATTGCAAAACAACTTTATTAGGCATTAGCTACTGCTTACTACGTATCAATGTGGCACTCCACCTCTAGAGTATCACATTTGACGATAGTAAAGAGACGAATACAAAATAAAAGCAGAATCTGTCAAAATCTGAACAGTCTGTAAAGATCGAATTTTTCGAGGCACTTCTGTAGCTTAAATAAGAAAACTCAAAACTAACGAAAGATAGATAAAAGTATCAGGCTTTCTGTCTAAAAATTTCAGAAAAAGATAAATTCAGATATTTTTTGGATTTTCGAACAGTGAAGGTTAGAAATCTGTTTCTGGACAGCAAAACAACACCTCACAGTTTCAATGAATTAGAGGCTAAACTTGGCACAAAAAACCAAAAGAAAAAGATACAATGAAGTTGCTACAGAGGCAACAACTTCAAGTAAAAGGCAAACTGAAAGTAAAAGATGGGTTGCCTCCCAACAAGCGCTTTTTTTAACGTCTTTTAGCTAGGCGCAATGTCAAATATCAAGTTTTTTCAAAATCGAGGGCATCATCATTCTTATAAAATTCATGAATTGTGGAACTTGGAAAAGAACCTCCAGCAATACTATTAGTAGCAACAATTGGTGGAGTACAAGGAGTTTTACCCACTGGGGCTCCTCCCCTTGTATCCTTGAAGGCTGGAGCTTCCTTTACCATCCTCAACTCCTCTTTTCCTGCAGACGATGTATTAACTTTAGTAGTGTTCCTTGGCACAAATATGAATTTAGGCACTTTAGGAGCCAAAGCCGCTTTCTTTTTATGTTTGAGTGAAGAAAAGGTGGTTCCCAAGGTATCAATTACTCCCTCCAATTTATCAATTCTTATAGTTTGATCACTAGCTTTTGTAGGTTCAAGGGACTTAATACTTTTAGTAATATCTTTTCGACACCCATCAAGCTTGTTAATACCATCAAGAATTCCCTTATCTATTTCCCTCATCATGTCCACACTTGGTACATTATCTTCTATAACTTCTAACCTTTGCATAATATGTTCCAAAGTGATTTCAATTTTGCCATCATTAGTTGGTGGAATACCCACAAGACCCTCTATAACATTAAAAGCTTCCAAAGCATTAATCCCTAGGAAGTTTCCACCTGTGATAGTGTCTAGGACATACCTTTACCAACTTGTAATGCCAACATAAAAATTTCTAACGAGAACAGTGGCCAAAGGCTTTTTGATGGATCTATGACGAGCATTATTAATCCTATACCAAGCATCTTTCAAACTCTCCCCACCTATTTGTTTGAAGGTGAGGACTTCGGACTCGGGTGTCTCAACAGGAGGACAAGAACTAGACATAACGATAAGATAAAATAACAAGACAGAAATAAAGATTACACTAATATATTTTTTTTGGGGGTTTTAAAATTTTGCAACATGAGAAATAAGCTAACGATAAATAAAACAAGCAAGACAAAAACAAAGTAAAGTGATTGAGAGTGTGAGACTCCCCTTGCTGTAGCTCTAAGATCCCCGGCAACGACGCCAGAAAAGAGCTTGATTGCTACAGATGAAGAGTTGGGTGGTGCCCCAAGCGAAGGCGGAGATGTAGCAAACAGCAGTTTTCCCTCGATAACGAACCGAGGTTTATCGAACCAGTAAGACCTTGAAATCAACAACAAAGTGAATGTTGAAGATCTCTGGCGCTTAATCTTCAACAGACGTGGACCTGCACACACTCAACCAAAATACTTTGCCCCCAACGGCGGAAAGGTTGTCAATCTTTCCGGTCTCGCAGAAAACAAAGCGGTTAATTGTATAGTGAAATAGATGAATTATGAAAATGGACCAGAGGAGTAATGATGGTGAAAAGTGATGAATAAAGGTTGCAATCAATGTAAAAAGATGGACCGGGGGCCATGGGTTCACTAGTGGAGTCTCTCGAGTAAATAGAACATTCATATGATGGGTAAACAAATTACAGCTGGGCAATTGACAAGATTATAACACAAATTTAATCTAGCTATGACAAATAGAACATGGTAATATTTAAGTAGGCATCACGACAATAAACAAAGACAGTTGAGTCCAACTGCATCTTTGTCTAAAAAGTCCACCTTGGGATCGCTTATCCAGCCTGTCACCCATCGGTATTAAGTTGCAAGCAACAGACATTTGCATTAAGTAAAGCGCATGAACTAAGCAATATTAAATATCAAAATAGACTTTAACACCGCTTTTTTACCCTTAGTAGCAACAGCACACCCTCGCCCTTAGACGTTTCTGTCACTCGTGCCCAGGAACAAAAGGGGGCATGAACCCACTATCTAGCATAAATACTCTATCTTGGAGATACACACAATCACTTGGCCAAAGTAACTATGCACATCGGAGAGCATGCAAGAACACAAATCAACATATAAGAATCATGCACAATCTGATCATAACTTTATAATCCATCGGATCCCAACAAACACACACATAGCATTACAATAATCGATCTTGATCATGTTAGGCAGCTCACAAGATCATAAGACATGAAGAACAAGAGAGAGAAACTACCATCTATCTACTGCCATGGACCCAAGGTCCAAGGTGGGAGTACTCACAAATCATCCCAGAGGAAGGCATGGCGATGAAGTGCCCTCCGGGATCGATCTCCCCTCCGGCAGAGTGCCGGGATCTGCTTCAGAATCACCCCCGAACTAGGGATTGAGTTGACGGCACCTCGGGATGACTTTTCTGGAAAATAATGGCCGCCCCGACGTTTTTAGGTTTAATGTGAATTTATAGGCGTCGGAGGGGGCCGAGGGGGTGCCCCACTGGCAAGGGCGGGTCCCGCCTGCGGGTGGACCCCAGGCCGTGGCAGCAGGCCGCCCCTGGCCTGTGGGTGGCCCCCAGGGCTGCCCATTGGTGTCCTGGTGCCTTCCGACACATAAAAAATCTCCGTAAATTTTTAGCGCAATTCGACGATATTTCCTGTGGTGGACTTTCTGAAATACAAAAACAGCAAAAACAGGAAACTGGCACTAGGCATCTTGTCAATAGGTTAGTCCAACAAAATGCATAAAAATGATTAATATGATAATAAAAACATGTGAGAACATCACAAAACTAGCATGGATCAATAAAAAATTATAGATACGTTTGATACGTATCAGCATCCCCAAGCTTAACTCTGATAACCCACAAGTGTAGGGGATCGTTTGTAGCCTTTTCTATAAATAAGAGTGTCGAACCCAACGAGGAGCTAAAGGTAGGATTAATATTCTCTCAACTTCTATCAACCATTGACACAACTCTACGTACACCAAACGTTTGCTCTATCTAGGAAATAAAACTATAGGAATAAAACGGGTATGAAAGAATGGTTTTGCAATATAATAAAGAACAAGAAGATAAAAGTTAGTTGCTGCACCAATAAAGTATACTAAAAGACCATAAATAACAGAACCATGAGTGCGGAATTGTTCATAATTAATTAGTGAAGTTATTCGGTTCATCGTCTTCGATGCAGTTTTCTATGTGAGAGAGGCAAGCATACATGTTCTCAACTACTTATGATTACATGTACTATATGATTGGAACATTAGCAAGCATCCGCAACTACTAACATTCATTAAGGTAAAAACCCAACCATAGCATTAAGTTCATAAGGTCCTCTTTATCCCATACAAAGTCAAAAACCGGGATGGGGTTTAGGTTTCTGTCACTCCGGCAGCCCTACCCCCCGGCCTCCTTCACATACTACAAACCCTATGATGTTATCCATGCGCGCAAGTATATAATGGGCACCATAGAACTGTACCATATCAATATACAACTCGAATCAACCAAATACATTCAATAATTCAACCATAAGACAACAAGGAACTACATAAACATGACATAGATCATAGGATAATATTTTATAGCATCAAACACCATGTTTACATAGGGGATTACAGAGATTTATGAGAGAGTGGACCGCTGTAGATGCATGGAGATGGCGATGGAGGTGGCGGTGAAGACGGTGACCATGGAGGAAGAGGCAAAGCGGGGCGGCGGCGGCAGCCGGCGGCGTGGCGCAGGGGGCTCCTCCTGCGCCGGCCGGCCACAAGGGGTGTGCCGCCCCTAACCACCTTCCTCCATGGCTTATTGGTGCTGCAGAGGAGCCCTCCCCCTTGTAGATGAGGGCCAAGGGGGAGGCAAATTCGTGGCTTTTGGTGGCTGCCCCCAAAACTAGGGTTTCCTCTCTTTATATAGGTGGAGACAATGCTTCCCGGCCCTCCGATAGATGGCCCCTTGATCCAATGGCTCTTGAGCACCTCTAGAACCTTCCTAGGTACCCCTCATATCCTTAATGAGGTCCCAAAGTCGTGGCTTGGTCAAATCCCCCAAGTTTGGTAAGAGTTGGAGTCAATCACGTTACCAACTTTCGGAATCCCGTAATTAGATATTTGTCCTTCAGTAAAACAGGGATTACCGGAGCTACGGACCTCCGATTGGGCTGTTCTTGGGCTTAAATGAAAGCTATGGAAATTTCCCACAACATTGCAGGCAAATTGATTTTCAGTTGACGTCGTCTTCGGGTCTCAAACTGTCGATCTCTGAAATCTATGAGGAGGACAGATTTCAGGAAAGTCAGAGTCCACCTCCAACAAGGCTCCTTTTGCGTTTTTGCCAATTTCCAAGTGATTCCTACACATCAAAGTGTAAAACAAGAATATTGTGCACTTTTGCAACTATTAGTAGGTTAGTCAAAATAAATCATAAACTTAGTATAAAAACAAGTGTCAAAAGCATAAAAGTGGCATGAAACAATCAAAAATTATAGATACATTTGACACGTATCAAACTCCTACTCGTCCTCGAGTAGGTAAGTGATAACAAAATAATTTTTGATAAGACATGCAACCAATACAATCGTGATCAAGATAGTAATGCAAAGCATAGGATGTGAATGAAGTGATACAAAATAATTGTCTATAGTTGATAGCAAGAAAGCAATGAATAACCAAATTGAATCATTCAAGCAAAACCTTTCATAAATAGTACGTTAAAGACATGAAAGCAATGTGATCCACATATTTGATTAATTCACATAGGTAACGATTCCATGACAAAAGTGTTTAAGAATCAAAACAAAGAAGATGTAAGTTTTAGCAAAAAGCCTCAACTTCCAACGGTAAAGTCAATATAAAGATTCATATTTAATCTGACAATGCAATATGATCAATGATACCCAGGGTCAATGCTAGATGTTTGCTTCGGTGGAGATAGAAGGAAGAGGAAAACTGACTTAAAATTAAAAGTAAAAGAAAGGCCCTTCGTAGAGGGAAGCAGGGATTAGTCATGTGCTAGAGCTTTTTATTTTTATGAAACAGAAGTAAAAAAAAATTGAGACATGCATGCTTTCGTCAACGACTTCACAACAGAGAAGCTATCTAGTCCCCCATAACAAGCAAGGCTTTTAGACTTGTGAGAGCAGCTGGTTTTTAGAGAAGCGAGTACGCTCCTCTTTCTCCTTGGTTTCACCACTGTCCAATGTTTAGAGCTGATTTCTCAGATTTTCATTGCGCGGAGGAGAATGGTGAGTTATATTTATATTTTTGCTTAAGCCGCTCTCGGGTTGATTCAAGTGAAGACGTAATCCATAGACACCGGGTGAAAGGGGGAAATGACCTTGCTCGTCACGAGTTATATCTAGCTCTCTACTGCTCCCTCATGAGCTTAAAAACAGAGGCACAACAAGGAATATTTTGAAATTTTAAAGATAGCACATGACAAATTTACTTGGAATGGCAAGAAATACCATGCATAGGTAGATATGGTGGACTCAGCTGGCAAGATAGTTTGGCTTTGGGATTTGGATGCATGAGTGAACCATACACTCAGTACGAATTTTTAGGCTTAGCAAAGAAGGTATTTGAAGCAAACATCTAATATTAACCGGTAACAGAGTAACATAAGACATTAGTCAATCATAACCATAAAAGCTCCACACCGTCTCCCTTATTGACCAAACGATTCTTTTGATGGAAAGATTAGCTTAATGAATTAACAACTACGAAACACCACACAATTTCAAGCTTTTAACAGTATTTCTTTACTAATCAATTCCACTAAAATAACCAGCAAGTTTAAGCATTCATCTTAATATCTCAAAACAAATGAGAAGTATCAAGTATCCACACAATGATCTACAATACTATGCAGGCTTTCGTTTCATTCCACTATCACATGAATAGCATTTTGTCACTTTGACAATTCAAGCAATTTATCAATAACAACTCTCCAACAAATATAAGTGAAGAACAAGAGAGTTTAACAACAACTACTAGCAGCTCTAAATAAGATAAAAGCTAAAAGCGAGAGCTTACTAGCAAACAAACAGTAGCTAAGAATACTCAACAAAATATAAGCGAAGCACAGGAGTATTCAAACGAAAAAGCGGAGCGTGTCTCTCTCCCACATAAACAAAGCAAGGATCCAACAAGCATAGGACCAGCAAACAAACAAACAAAACTTAAAGTAAAAAGACGATCCAAGTATAGCACATAATATGTAAAGTGATAAAAACTTAGTTCAACGAAGACGACCTCATGATAGTCGATAAAGAAGAGGGGATGCATTGGGCATCCCCAAGCTTTGACGCTTGATAGTTCTTGATATTCAGAGGGGGTGCAATGGGGGCATCCCCAAGCTTGAGCTCTGATCCATCTTCAATTTCTTCATTATCCTCTGCTTTGAAACTTAAAAACTCTCTTCACACAAAACTTCTCATAAACTGATTAGAGGGTTAGTGCTCATAAATTAAAATGCATATTTGTTCAACTCAAGACAAATTGCAAAACAAATTTATTAGGCATTAGCTACTGTTTACTAAGCCTCAATGTGGCACTCCACCTCTAGAGTATGACATTTGACGATACTAAATAGACGAATACAAAATAAAAGCAGAATCTATCAAAATCTGAATAGTTTGTAAAGATCGAATTTTTCGAGGCACTTCTGTAGCTCAAATCATAAAACTCAAAACTAACGAAAGATAGATAAAAGAACCAGGCTTGCTGTCTAAAAATGTCAGAAAAATATAAAATTCATATATTTTTTGGATTTTCGAACAGTGAAGGACAGAAATATGTTTCTGGACAGCAAAACAACACCTCGCACTTTCAATGCATTAGAGGCTAAACTTGGCACAAAAAACCAAAAGAAAAAGATACAATGAAGTTGCTACACAGGCAACAACTTCAAGACTCAAGAAAAGTAAAAAGCAAACTGAAAGTAAAATATGTGTTACCTCCCAACAAGCGCTTTTCTTTGATGCCTTTTAGCTAGGCGCAATGCCAAATATCAAATTTTTTCGGAGGCCTTTGCAACATCAAGAGCATAGCTTGACCTTATGATTGATTCAAAAGGAAGCTTTTTTCTCTTTCTAGGGAAGTGCTCCATCCCTCTTCTGAGGGGGAACTGAAATCTTATATTTCCCTCTTTCATATCAATAATGGAACCAACGGTTCTCAAAAAGGTCTCCCCAAAATAATAGGACAAGAAGCATTACACTCAATGTCCATAACAATAAAATCAACGGGAATATAGTTATCGTTAACAACAATAAGGACATCATCAACTCTACCCAAAGGTTTCTTTTTAGAAGAATCAGCAAGATGAACATTTAAATAGCACTCTTCCAAAGGATTTAAATTGAGCATATCGTAGAAACTTTTAGGCATAACAGAAACACTAGCACCAAGATCACACAAAGCATTACAATCAAAGTCATTTATTTTCATCTTAATAGTGGGTTAAAATCCATCTTATAATTTTCTGGGAATAGAAGTTTCTGAAGGGAATATGCCCGAGAGCCAATAATAAAGTGGTTATTATCTTATTCCATGTTTATAATAGATGTTTATTTCTCATGCTAGAATTGTATTAACCGGAAACGCTAATACATGTGTGACTAATAAACAAACAAGAGTTCCTAGTAAAGCCTCTCTTTTAACTAGCTCGTTGATTAAATGATGGTCAAGGTTTCCTGATCATGAACATTGGATGTTGTTAATAACGGGGTCACGTCATTAGAAGAATGATGTGATGAACACACACACCCAAAGTAGGTATAGCAATACGATCATGTCATTAAGTTTTCATTGCTATATCAAACACATACGAAGTAGCTCTAATCCTCAAACCATGAGATCATGTCAATCACTAACATTGAAAGAGTGCTTTGATGACATCAAACGTCACACCGTAACAGGGTGACTATAAAGGTGGATTTGGGTACTCTAAAAGTGTTAGTTGAGGCTCATGGATCAAGAGTGGGATTTGTCCATCCAGATGACGGAGAGATATACTCTGGGCCCTCTCGGTGATATTACATTGACACCGCTTGCAAGCACGTGACTAGGTCACACAAATGTCATATCACGGAACGAGTAAAGAGTACTTGTCGGTAACAAGATCAAACTAGGTATAGTTGATACCGATGATCGGATCTTGGACGAGTAAAATATCGCGAGACAAAAGGAATTGAGTACAACGTTTATGGTTCACACGATCACAAGATCTATCGTTGAATGTGTGGGAGTCATTACGGATCTCCAGATCCCGCTGTTGATTATTGATTGGAGAGTGTCTCTATCATGTCCACATTATTCACGAACCGTAGGGTGACACACTTAAGGTTCGTCGACGCTTTTTGAGAGGATACAGAACGCTGGAGAAAATATTGGACAGCACCGAAATTGTTTCGGGATATCAGAATAGTTCAAGGGGGTAAGTATTAATGTTTGTTGATTAAAAGAATCAACAAATATTAAATCTAAAATAAAAGAATTAAAAATGTTTTATTCATTTATGGGAGAAAAACTCTTGGGATTTATGAGTGGAGGTTTCTACCAATTTAAGAGGAAGTTACAAGTGAGTTAAAATGGAGTTACCACTCACATTAAGAAAGGAAAAATGGGGACACCTCCATGGGCTGCCGCACCACCATGGGGCTGCTGCCCTCCCTCTCCTATATATTAAGTGGTGGTACTCCTCTCTCATTTGGTTCCTTCACTTGTCCACTTGTTCCTCTTCCCGCTGCTCCACCGAAAAGACATGGCTTAGGCGAAGCCCTGCAGAAATATTTTCTCCACCACCACCACGTACAAGTGTTGTTGGAGTTCCCGGTGGATCCTCTACTTCCGCTGCCCCGCTGGAACGAGGGATCGGAGGTCGTCGTCAAGCTGCACGTGTGACCGAGTGCGGAAGCGCTGCCGAATTGTGGCGCTCGTCTTCATCACGATCTTGAGATCGGTAAGTGATCCTCTACACCGCCGACGAGAACCGTTCTCGTATAACGCTTTGTGTCTTCGAGTGTAAGTTAATCTTATCCACGGTTTAACCGTTACGTGTATCTCCTAGATATGATCTTGGTGTTTGTAACCGTAGGAAATTTTTTGTTTTCTATGCTACGAACCCATCAGTGGTATCAGAGCCGTGTCTATGCGTAGATACTTTGTACGGTTAGAACACATATGGATGTGGGCGTTGATGATCATGTTATTGCATACTTTCGTGTATTTTGGATCATGGTGGGATAGTTGGATTTGAAGCGGCCCGGACTAACTTTACATGCCTCGCACATGAGACTTGTTCCACGCTTGACATGCAACTTGCTTTGCATAAGTGGCTTTGCGGGTGTCTGTTTCTCCCACTATAGTCATGATCTAATGTACAACGGTTTGCGAATAACATTTTTTATCACCGTTGTGGTTCATGTTCGTAGGTAAGAACGGTTCTATCCTAGAAAGCCCCAAACCACGTAAAATATGCAAAAATAAATTAGAGACGTCTAACTTGTTTTTGCAGGGGCATGTGATGTGATATGGTCAATGTTACAAAATTGTTGTATGCAATGATATTTATTGTAAATTAAAACAACCGGCAGGAGCCTCATGGTTGTCTTTTTCTTTTATGGCCTGCGTGCTAAATATATATCCATGGGATATATTGTAATGGTGGAAGACAATCAAGGTTGAGACACCATGGACCTTGGTGCCACGCCGGTGGAATGATGGAGATCATTCCATGATGCACAAGATGGAGATAAAATGCGAGAAGGACCATATCATATCACATTTTCTATGCATGTGATGTTAATCCTTTTATGCATCTTATTTTGCTTAGATTTGATCGCTGCGGTAGCATTATAAGATGATCCCTCCCACTAAATATCAAGATAATAATGTGTTCTTCCTTAGTATGCACCGTTAAGAAAGTTCGTCGTTTCGAAGCACCACGTGATGATCGGGTGTGATAGATTCAACGTTCGCATACAACGGGTGTAAGACAGTTTTACACACGCGAATACTACGGTTCTACTTGGCGAGCCTAGCATGTACAGACATGGCCTCGGAACACGTACCGAAAGGTAAAACATGAGTCATATGAATGATATGATGACCATATTGATGCTCGCCATTGCAGCTACGCCATATCACGTGATGATCGGTTGTGGTGTAGTGAATTTGGTTCGTGTAATCACTAAAACGACTAGAGGGATGTTGTTTTTAAGTGGGAGTTCTCGTAGTAATTTTCAAATTAACTTGAACTCAATCTATTATGAACTTAGTCTAAATAGTCTTTGCAAATGTGTTGTAGATCATGGCACCCCCTGCTTTCAATTTTAATCTGTTCATGGAAAAGGAGAAACTAGCCACCAATGGTAGCAACTTTACCAACTGGGCTTTGAACCTGAGGATTCTCCTCAATGCTGCTCAAAAGAGCTATGTGCTTGAAGCACCTCTGGGTGCCCCGCCCGCTGATGATGCTCCCGAGGAAGAGAAAAATGTTTTCTTGACTCGCAAGGAGGACCACAATTTAGTTCACTGCGGCATTTTGTATGGCTTGGAGCCGGAGCTGCGAAAGCGTTTCGAGAACAGCAACGCCTTCGATACAATGAGAGAGTTGAAAATGATTTTCGACACTCATGCCGCAGTAGAGAGTTATGAAGCTTCAGAAAAGTTCTTTAGCTGCATGATGGAGGAACACAGCTCCGTTAGTGAGCACGTACTCAAAATGTCTGGGTACGCTGATAAACTCATAGCTTTGGGAATAACGATCCCCATTGAGCTAGGAATTCATCGTGTTCTCCAGTCTCTGCCACCAAGCTACAAGAGCTTTGTGATGAACTATAACATGCAGGGCATGAAGAAGTCTCTCCCCGAGCTTCTGTCAATGCTAAAGACTGCTGAAGTGGAGATCAAGAAGGAACATCAAGTGTTGATGGTCAATAAGACCACCAGTTTCAAGAAGAAAGGCAAGAAAGGCAAGTCAAAGGGTAACTTCAAGAAGGACGGCAAGTCTGTTGCCACTCCTGAGAAGAAGACCAAGGCTGGCCCTAAGCCTGATACTGAGTGTTTCTACTGTAAGGGAACTGGGCACTGGAAGCGCAACTGCCCAAAATATCTGGCGGATAAGAAGGACGGGAAAGTGAAACAAGGTATATGTGATATACACGTTATTGATGTGTACCTTACCAGTACTCGCAGTAGCGCCTGGGTATTTGATACTGGTTCGGTTGCTAATATATGTAACTCGAAACAGGGGCTAAGGAATAGGCGACAACTGGCAAGAGATGAGGTGACGATGCGCGTCGGCAATGGATCAAAGGTTGACGTGATCGCCGTCGGGACGCTGCCTCTACATTTACCATCAGGATTAGTTATGAACCTGAATAATTGTTATTTGGTGCCTGCGTTGAGCATGAACATTATATCTGGATCTTGTTTAATGCAAGACGGTTATTCATTTCAGTCTGAGAACAATGGTTGCTCTTTCTATATGAATAATATCTTTTATGGTCATGCGCCTGAGAAAAATGGTTTGTTTCTTCTGAATCTTGATAGTAGTAGTACACATATACATAATGTGGATGCTAAAAGAATTAAACCGAATGATGATATTGCTGCATACATGTGGCATTGCCGTTTGGGTCATATTGGTGTAAAACGCATGAAGAAGCTCCATTCTGATGGACTACTGGAATCACTTGATTATGAATCATTTGAGACATGTGAGCCATGCCTTATGGGCAAAATGACTAGAACTCCATTTTCCGGTACAATGGAGCGGGCGACAAACTTGTTGGAAATTATACATACCGATGTGTGCGGTCCAATGAGTGTGTCGGCGCGCGGTGGATATCGTTACTTCGTGACTTTCACGGATGATTTGAGTAGATATGGATATATTTACTTAATGAAACACAAGTCTGAAACATTTGAAAAGTTCAAGGAATTTCAGAGTGAAGTGGAAAATCATCGTAACAGAAAGATCAAATTTCTGCGATCCGATCGTGGAGGAGAGTATCTTAGTTATGAGTTTGGCACACACATGAAACAATGTGGAATAGTTTCACAACTCACTCCTGCAGGAACACCACAGCGAAATGGTGTGTCCGAACGTCGTAATCGTACTTTATTGGATATGGTTCGATCTATGATGTCCCTCACAGATTTGCCACTATCATTTTGGGGTCATGCAATAGAAACAGCTGCATTCACTTTAAATAGGGCTCCATCTAAATCCGTTGAAACGACACCGTATGAATTATGGTTTGGCAACAAACCTAAGCTGTCATTTCTAAAAGTTTGGGGATGCGATGTTTATGTGAAGAAACTTCAGCCTGATAAACTCGAACCCAAATCGGAAAAATGTGTCTTCATAGGATACCCTAAAGAAACAATTGGGTACACCTTCTATCACAGATCTGAAGGCAAGGTTTTCGTTGCCAAGAATGGACACTTTTTGGAGAAGGAGTTTCTCTCAAAAGATGTGAGTAGTAGGAAGGTAGAACTCGACGAGGTTATCGAACCTTCTCTTCTTGGAATGGCGAGTGGCGCAGCGCCGGAAACTGTTCCGGAGTTGACTTCACCAAATGAAGAGGGAACTAATGATCAAGATCATGAAAATCCGGAAGAGGATACTACCGTACTTCGTAGGTCAACAAGGACACGTACAGCTCCTGAACTGTACGGTAATCCCGTCATGAATTTCATGGTAGTTGAAAATGATGACCCTACGACGTATGATGAAGCGATGATGAGCCCGGATTCCAACAAATGGCTAGAAGCCATGAAATCCGAGATGGGATCCATGTACGAAAACCAAGTATGGACTTTGGTGGACTTACCCACTGACCGTAAGGCCGTTGAGAACAAATGGATCTTCAAGAAGAAAACAGACGCTGATGGTAATGTGACCGTCTATAAAGCTCGACTTGTCGCAAAAGGTTTTCGACAAATTCAAGGAGTTGACTACGATGAGACTTTCTCACCCGTAGCGATGCTAAAGTCTGTTAGGATTATGTTAGCAATTGCTGCATTTTTCGATTATGAAATTTGGCAGATGGATGTCAAAACCGCGTTCCTTAATGGAAACATTGAGGAAGAGTTGTACATGGTGCAACCCAAGGGTTTTGTCGATCCTAAGGATGCTGACAAGGTATGCAAACTTCAGCGATCCATTTATGGATTGAAGCAAGCATCTCGAAGTTGGAATCTCCGCTTTGATGAGGTGATCAAAGGGTTTGGATTTGTCCAAACTTATGGAGAAGCTTGTATTTACAAGAAAGTGAGTGGGAGCTCTGTAGCATTTCTAATACTATATGTGGATGACATATTATTGATTGGAAATGATATAGAACTTTTGAAAAGCGTAAAAGACTACTTAAACAGTAAGTTTTCAATGAAGGATCTTGGTGAAGCGGCTTATATTTTAGGTATCAAAATCTATAGAGATAGATCGAGACGCTTAATTGGGTTATCACAAAGTACATACCTTGACAAGATTCTGAAGAAGTTTAGAATGGACGAAAGTAAGAAAGGGTTCTTACCTATGTTGCAAGGCAAGACATTGAGCAAGACTCAAAGTCCAGTTACAGCAGAAGATAGAGAAATGATGAATAAGATTCCCTATGCTTCAGCCATAGGCTCTATCATGTATGCTATGCTGTGTACAAGACCGGATGTGGCACATGCTGTTAGCTTGACTAGCAGGTACCAATCGGATCCAGGTTTGGAACACTGGACGGCGGTCAAGAATATCTTTAAGTACTTAAGAAGGACTAAGGATATGTTTCTCATATATGGCGGTGAAGAAGAGCTCGTCGCAAAGTGTTACGTCGATGCTAGCTTCGACATTGATCCGGATGATTCTAAGTCACAATCCGGATACATATTTGTAATGAATGGAGGAGCAGTGAGCTGGAGGAGTTCCAAGCAACCCGTGGTGGCGGGATCATCAACAGAGGCGGAATATGTTGCTGCTTCCGAAGCAGCGCAGGAAGGGGTTTGGATGAAGGAGTTCATATCTGAACTAGGTGTGGTTCCGAGTGCATTGGACCCAATGGTTATCTATTGTGACAACAATGGTGCCATAGCCAATGCCAAAGAGCCAAGGTCTCACAAGAATTCCAAGCGTATCAAGCGCCGGTTTCACTCCATTCGTGAGCATGTCAAGGATGGTGATATAAAGATTTGCAAAGTACACACGGATCTGAATGTGACAGACCCGTTGACTAAAGCTCTCCCAAGGGCAAAACATGATCAGCACCAGAACTCCATGGGTGTTAGATTCATCACAATGTAATCTAGATTATTGACTCTAGTGCAAGTGGGAGACTGAAGGGAATATGCCCGAGAGGCAATAATAAAGTGGTTATTATCTTATTCCATGTTTATAATAGATGTTTATTTCTCATGCTAGAATTGTATTAACCGGAAACGCTAATACATGTGTGACTAATAAACAAACAAGAGTTCCTAGTAAAGCCTCTCTTTTAACTAGCTCGTTGATTAAATGATGGTCAAGGTTTCCTGATCATGAACATTGGATGTTGTTAATAACGGGGTCACGTCATTAGAAGAATGATGTGATGAACACACACACCCAAAGTAGGTATAGCAATACGATCATGTCATTAAGGTTTCATTGCTATATCAAACACATACGAAGTAGCTCTAATCCTCAAACCATGAGATCATGTCAATCACTAACATTGAAAGAGTGCTTTGATGACATCAAACGTCACACCAGTAACAGGGTGACTATAAAGGTGGATTTGGGTACTCTAAAAGTGTTAGTTGAGGCTCATGGATCAAGAGTGGGATTTGTCCATCCAGATGACGGAGAGATATACTCTGGGCCCTCTCGGTGATATTACATTGACACCGCTTGCAAGCACGTGACTAGGTCACACAAATGTCATATCACGGAACGAGTAAAGAGTACTTGTCGGTAACAAGATCAAACTAGGTATAGTTGATACCGATGATCGGATCTTGGACGAGTAAAATATCGCGAGACAAAAGGAATTGAGTACAACGTTTATGGTTCACGCGATCACAAGATCTATCGTTGAATGTGTGGGAGTCATTACGGATCTCCAGATCCCGCTGTTGATTATTGATTGGAGAGTGTCTCTATCATGTCCACATTATTCACGAACCGTAGGGTGACACACTTAAGGTTCGTCGACGCCTTTTGAGAGGATACGGAACGCTGGAGAAAATATTGGACAGCACCGAAATTGTTTCGGGATATCAGAATAGTTCAAGGGGGTAAGTGTTAATGTTTGTTGATTAAAAGAATCAACAAATATTAAATCTCAAATAAAAGAATTAAAAATGTTTTATTCATTTATGGGAGAAAAACTCTTGGGATTTATGAGTGGAGGTTTCTACCAATTTAAGAGGAAGTTACAAGTGAGTTAAAATGGAGTTACCACTCACATTAAGAAAGGAAAAATGGGGGCACCTCCATGGGCTGCCGCACCACCATGGGGCTGCTGCCCTCCCTCTCCTATATATTAAGTGGTGGTACTCCTCTCTCATTTGGTTCTTTCACTTGTCCACTTGTTCCTCTTCCCGCTGCTCCACCGAAAAGACATGGCTTAGGCGAAGCCCTGCAGAAATATTTTCTCCACCACCACCACCATGCCGTAGTGCTGTTGGAGTTCCCGGTGGATCCTCTACTTCCGCTGCCCCGCTGGAACGAGGGATCGGAGGTCGTCGTCAAGCTGCACGTGTGACCGAGTGCGGAAGCGCTGCCGAATTGTGGCGCTCGTCTTCATCACGATCTTGAGATCGGCAAGTGATCCTCTACACCGCCCACGAGAACCGTTCTCGTATAACGCTTTGTGCCTTCGAGGGTAAGTTAATCTTATCCACGGTTTAACCGTTACGTGTATCTCCTAGATATGATCTTGGTGTTTGTAACCGTAGAAAATTTTTGTTTTCTATGCTACGAACCCATCACCGTGCGCACCATCTCGGCAAAATCAGCGCGGTGAAATTCATCAGGAGCTTGGTCTGCCGCTTTGGCGTGCCCAACCGCATCATCACCGACAACGGCTCACAGTTCATCAGCGGCGCCTTCAAGTCCTACTGTGGCAGCCTCGGCGCCCAAATCTGCTACGCCTCGGTTGCTCACCCACGAAGCAACGGGCAGGCTGAGCGAGCCAACGCCGAGCTGCTCAAGGGCCTCAAGACGAGAAGCTTCAACCGCCTCAAGGCCAGCGGCAAGCACTGGATCGATGAGCACCCCTCGGTGCTCTAGTCCATCCGCACCACGCCAACAAAGCCAACTGGCGAGATGCCGTTCTCCCTCATCTATGGCGCTGAAGCCATTCTCCCCAGTGAGATCACCCACGGCTCTCCACGAGTCTTGGCCTTCAAGGAGGCTGAGCTGGAAGAACTCCGCAATAATGACCTGCTTCTGCTCGAGGGGCTGCCGCAATGCGGCCCTGAGAGCGGCAAGGTACCAGCAAGACCTCCGTCGCTACCACAGCCGCCACATCCGCCCGCGCACTCTCGAAGCAGGAGACCTTGTCCTAAGGAGAATCCTCTCCAGGGCAGGCCTCCACAAGCTCTCGCCAATGTGGGAAGGACCCTACAGGGTCGTGCACATCGCCAGGCCTGGCTCCGCGTGGCTCGAGACGGAGGACGGCATCCCTGTCGCCAACCCCTGGAACATCCAGCACCTACGCAAGTTCTACCCCTGATCGTCCTCGACGAGCAATTTTTTGCATCAAAGGAGAGCCTCGCGCCATCATCATCCACGAGGAAAAACTTCGGGCTCCCCTCTCTACTATACGTTGCCGCGGGCCGTTCGAGAAGACTCCAAGCCACCACGCCTCGGCAAGGTGACTTCTTCAAGAACCATGCCTTGGCGAGGTGGATCCCCATGCCCAGCCATGGCGGACCACTGGCTCGCAAAGCCCCCCCGCCTAGGGGCCCCCTCTCTGAGCTCTCTCTACATGCGTCGCCCCGGGCCGCGAGAGTCTCAGCCACTCCATGTGGAACCCCATGCCCAGACATGGCAGATTTTGTATTTCTGGCCACGCCAGTGTAATGAACCCTTGTTTCAGGTCACTTTGAACCTTTGCGCTTCGCGCCAGCATATGTTGTTGCTTCGGTAAGCAGTTATGTTATTGCTTTTCATCCTTGCTCGTATGATCCCTCCTGTGTATCTCGCGAGCGGGGGCTGAGCATGGTGCCTGTGCCCCGGGAGCATCCCAGCAGCGCCTCAAACCCAAGGGATCCGAGCTCTAAACTCACGGGTCAGCTCTCATGCATGTCATCTCCCAAGGAGCTCTGAACTCATGGGCCGGCTCCCGTGCACGTCAACTCACCAAGGACCTTGGTGCCTGTTCTTCTCACGAGACACACATGAAGGAACCTACGAGCACGCATGAGTATCTAGCTATGTATTGCTTGTGGGTATGACTATCTGTCCAAACGCAGGAAAGCAGGTTCAAAACAAGCCTCAGGCAATCTCGGAAGAAAAACGCCTCGTTAGGGAACCAACACCCTCTCCAAGGCAAAAAACGCCTCGCGAAGCTAAGTCCAAACACTTGGTTAAAATTCCTTTCGCTGGTTTTTTGTCCCTCGAGCCTCTTTTCTCTCCTATGCCTCATGGGCTGCTTGCGCGTTAAAGGGGAGCCCCGAGCATCGCGCCTCGGGAGCTCTTACTTCTCGAGGCCTCACGCACTCCCCGGCCTTGTGGAGCCCTGACTCTCACATGCCGAAGCGGCGGTGGTGTAGCGCTAAGAGAGGGTCCTAAGACGTAGAGCGAAAAAGACATGAGGGGAAAGATAAAAGCCTCCCGAGGGATATTCACAAGAGAATTCAAATAAAGCTTAAATAAGTCTTTACAAGGTTTGCAAACAAAATGCTAAGATAGTATGTGCCCCATGCACACCAGCTGCAGGAGAGAGCTTAGGCCGTCGGGCCTCCTGAGGTGCCCAGGTCGTCCGCCGCGTGTGTTTTCCTCCTCCCCTGCGGCGTCCTCCTTGCCATCGTCCTCGTCCTCCTCTACCTCCACCTGGTCGAATTTCTTGGCGTACGCCTCGGCGGCCTTCCGCATCCTCGCTCACCGCGACGCGGCTGCTGAGATCAACGGGCGCCATCACGGCCTCGAGGTCAAGGGAAGGCTGGAGCCTCGCGAGGTTAGCAAAGATGCGGCAGGTGGCGAGGACGAGGAGATCGCGGCTCTCGTCCACGATGCGGTCGTCGAGGTCCTTCGTGGTCTCTTCAAGTTTCATGAGGAATTGCTCGAAGAAGAACGCGTACCCGGCCTCGTCGTCGTTCCCCCTGCGGCGAAGGAGGGGACCTCGGTCCCCAGGCGGTCCCCGACGGCGCGCGCACGGAGCACCAGGTCTTGGAGCATGCGCTGGCGCTGGCGCGACATGGTTCGCGCGATTTGCGCGTTGCGTGCCTCCTCCGCGGCGTCTGCAGCCGGCCCCACCTGCTGGTGGAGCTCGCTCAGGTTCTTCAGGGCGGCAACCTCCTCTTCCGCACGGGTCTTGGCGGCCCTGGCACTCTGAAAGCGGGAGGCCATCTGCTTCTCCTCCTTCTCGAGCCCCTTGATGCGGTTCTGGAGCTCATTGCGCTTCGTCGTGAAGCGCTCCTCCTGCTTCTTGGCCTTCGCGCCATAATCCTTGGAGAGATCTTGACGGATGAGCTTGACCCTGTCGTCGGCCTCCTACTTCAGGTTCTTCTCCTTCGCCTCGAGGCTGGCGTTGGCCTTCGCGAGGCGCTCCGCGTAGGAGGCCTCGTCCTGGTCCACCCGGCTCTCGCGAGCCAGCAGTCCCTCCTCGCGGGTGGCCTGGTCCTTCTCGAGCTGCTGGGCCTGCTCCTCGCACCAGCGCAGTTCCTCCTCGCGGGGGTAGAACTCTCCCTCGCGTCGCGTCAGCTCCGCCTCGCACTGCGTCAGCTACTTATCGCGAGCATCCAACCTCTCACGGAGCTCCTTCAAGCTGTCCTCGACAACTTTGGAGTCCATGATAAACTTTTGCTCTGTGGCCAAGACCTCCTGTTGATTAGAGGCGGTTTCCGCCTCGAGCGCCTCCCGCGCGGCGTCTAGCTGCTCCATGGTCTCCGCCGCCTACCGCTTCACGCTGTCGCGGGTCTCCTTGGGAAGCGCATCGCCTCTTCGCGCACCGCCGGGCTGCCGCATCCTGCCGGTGGCAGCTCTCCACACTCTCGCGGAGGAGGACCCAGGCTTCGTCAAGCCTTGCCCGCTCCTCCACCCTGGCGAGCTCCTCTTCAGCATATTGCGTCTCCAGCTCGTCGAGCGTCCGCCGCGCCTGGCTGAAGACGGAGCTGCGGCGAACTGCGTGGCGGCGCGGCTCCCGCATCGCCAAGGTCCCCTCATCGCTGTAACAGCCCCAGATTAGTACCCTAAAATAGGGGCCAATATTTTCACTTTTTGATTGGCATTGCATCATGGCATCCATTTAAATTGCTTAATTTTGAATAAAGCAACAATTGTAAAACAACAAAAAGGGGAGCAAAGCCCTTCCCAAATTTCCACCCCAAACACAATACTCTTTTTGGTAAAACCAATTATTCTTGAGTCTCCAAATTGTTAAGGAAACTCAAGGATATATTTTCTTTCTAAATAGTTGCCAAAGGCTAATTTATTAACAAGCAACTAAATAAATCGAGAATTCAATTTGGTTTATTACAAACTCTAATTTTTGGAACCAAGTTAAGTTTTCCAAAATTTCAAACTAAATCATGGGGAGCTTCGATATGATTGTGAGAGTCTCCATGAATATTTTCACTATTTTTGGAATTGTTTAAGTGCTCCAAATAATTCTATTTTGGGGAATTACCAAAAATGGCTATACTAAACCTATGAACAAAGGTTGCTCAAAACAATTTAGTTTGCTACCCAAATTTTTGTGGAGCTTACCCATGACATAGGGAGCCCACATGAATTTTTCCATAATTTCTGAAAATGTTTAAATGGCTCTTTTAAATAGCTCAAACCTGCTGTTATGCAAAATCAGAAAAGAGAATAGAAAAAGATCAAATGTCTGACAGTGGCCCCCACTGTCACCCTCTCTTTCCCCCTTCTTCACTCTGGCGCCAGGAGGCCGCTGGCGCCATGCCGACGATGCACGCCTGCCCCCCTACTCGACCTGCTGCCCTGAGGTGGTCAAGGAGGACCCCCACCTGCCTCCTTGCTCTTGTCTCTCCCCCTCCACACCTGCTCCCTTTCTTCCTCGCTCTGAAAGCTAGATCGAGCCGACGCTGTCACCGTCTCTGTGGTCGCCATCGATCCTTGCTGATGGAGCTCAAGACGATGCCGCCTCCATGCTCCCCTCGTCACGGGCTACCCCTGCCCCACGGAATCGAGCCAAGGCACCACGAAATCGAGCCTGCGTCTCGGTCTTCTTCGCGGCCAACCGAGCCGCCGAGGACCTCGCCGCCGCCACCAACCGTCTCCGGCCTCCCCATGCCCTAGCAGGATGTCCTGGAGCCCTGCCGCGCCGTCCTCTACCTCCTCAACGAGCGAATCGTGCTGGGACTCCCTCTGTGACGAGTTCGAGCTCGGTCACCTCGCCGCCGTCCGCCGCTGTGAGCGCCCGGTATCGCCGCCGCCCGTCTTCCCCGTGCCCCTCCGTCCGCATCACCGTCCCCGGGGTGAGCCCCTCGACCGTTTGGTCACCTACTCCCCTCCCCTCTCTCCCTCCAGCGTCGCCTCCGCTCGCCGCCGTGCCGCGGTCACTGCTGTGACTCGCGCCGGTCGTGGCGTTGACGGCCAAGCACGCGTGGTCGACCGGCCTAACGCCCGGCCTGGGCCGACCGTGAGGCCGGTTCCCTTGGGCCACAGCCCGGCCTGGCTCCGGACTGGGCCGGCTCTGAGGCTGGCCTCCTCTGGCACTAGCCCGGCCTACAAACCGGCCTGGGCCGACCAGTGGGCCGGCCTGCACAGTAAAAGCAGAATATGTTTAAATTGAATTAAATCAATAACTTTTCAAATGTTGCTCCAATTTGGCGAATCAAATACCGTTTTGATCAGGAAAACAAACCCTACAATATGAAATCATTGTGACATTATTTTGAACCCATATTTTCTGTTTATTTTAAGATTTCCTAAAATGGGCTAAATAATACCGATTTTGAGAAATTCATAAGTTATTAAATATTGATCCAAAAATATGAATAAAATATCAAGGTGATCAACATGTCAAATGCTATCCAATTGTGCACTTATCACATCATGATCACAAATCTTTATTTGATGTTACTCATAATTCGATCAAATGAATTAAATTCAAATAATCATTTAATTTGCTATTTATTCATCGGTGCTCCGAAATTTACAAATAAAGTACCAAAATGATCGGAATGACGAACTCTAACCATTTCATGTCCTGTTCATGCATAATGAGCCACTTCTCTAATACTTTAATAATTTATGACAATTTTGGTCATTAAGAAAAATATGGAGTTGTGTCCAAATAATTGCACTAATTATTTGGAACTCCATTTAATTTGTTAATTAAATTAAATGATAATATCTTTGCATCAATTGGACATGTCATCATGTGTTTGAGCATTGCACCTTGTGTTCTTGTGATTTATGTGTTCCTCGTTTTTCCTTTTGGGTATCGATAGATTTCAGAGTCGAGGGTCTCTCTACTTACCCCGACGAGCAGTACTTCACGACCGGGCAGCAAGGCAAGAGATAACCTAACCTTCTTGGCATCTAGCATCCTATGTTTTTATAAACTTATTTTATCCACCATATTATTTGCATGCGATTCAAATGTCTCTTTCGGTCAAAATATAGAGAATCCTATGGTTGCATGTTTTTCCCGAGCCAATCACATGTATCCCTACCCATGAACCCTAGTGTTGATGTGTTGGCCGGATACAAATATAATTGTTGGTTATATGCTTAGCCATGCTTAGAAATGCTTAGTTGAGATACTAGTTATGTCCGTTATTGAATTCCATAATTATTGATGCTAATGGAATGATTCGGGCATGGTGGATAATTGTGATGCTTAATTAAAATGCTAAGATGGCTTGGGTGAGTTGCCATCGGGGATGGTGTTTTGTCTCACTCTAGCCCCTAGGTGCGAGTTCTTGTCTCTAGAACCAAGACGAGCGTGCTGCCATTGGTGGGTGTATGGGCGCCTTACTGACCAAATAACTTGTGCGGGCGTATCCAAGGGTCCTCTAGTTTGCTATTTCCATTTGCCGTGTGTGTGAGCGGAAAAAGAAATGATGAGGATGGTGGTGTTTAGGACGTGGCGATGGGGCAGGGGCTGAGGCTGGGTAAACTTGCCCTGTGGCCACAGATGACTCTTGGATAGTCTCACGCGAGGTAAAGGTTTAACCGCGCCTGCTTGCCGGCCTTCCCCGGAAGAGGGCCAACTAGGTGAGCCGGACGGTACCAATGGGTAAATTAGTACACCCCTACAGGGTTAATCTTTTCGAAAAGCCGTGTCCGCGGTTATGGACGACTTGGGAACGGATATACGAGACCATAGAGAACGTTAACCTAATTGATATGGCAGCTAAAGGTTGCATAACCAACATGAGATAAAGGTTCATTTCCTCGAGGGTGATTCGAGTGAGTGCCTTTGGTGGAGATGAGAGATTGGTTGTAGTTACAAGTAGGTTCGCCGAGAACCGAAGAGGAAAATGTTACTCTCTTATCCCCTTTATGAAAATATTCTGTTTAGACGAATGCCATGTGTCCTTTATGTTTCGGTTTACTTAAAACTGGCTTTATGCAAAAGAAATACATAAACAGCTTTAGATCCTCCATCAGTCATTGGGCCTATATCGCCCTACTAAACTTGCGAGTACATCGTACTCAGTCTCTCTTTGCTGCCTCTATGACTTTGTATTTCAGAGGAGGACGACACCGAGCAACTAGGTGGGTTCTTCGTGGACGTCGACTACTAGTCTGGGGTTCCCAGGTGGCAGCTTGGGACCGTGGAACAAGCTGGCTTGGGTGATGTTTATTTGTAGGCCTCTTAGGCCATATATTTGCGTCTTGTTGTTAGACAACACTACCCGCTTCCGCTTGATGAATTGTTGGATCTTGATCCTTTTGCTGTGTAATATTTGTATTCTTCTCGTTATATGAGTTGCTACATATATTTTTGTGTCGTAGAGTCATGCAATGTGCCAGTTTGTTCCACAAGTCTCGATCTCTGGGTTATACCTTGATGGTTGTGCCAATTACATAGCCTCTGTATAATTCCGGGGTCGGGGCGCTACAAGTTGGTATCAGAGCAGGACTGCATGTAGGAAACCCGTTCTATTGGTCGATGTCGAGTCTAGTTCGTGAAAATTATTTTTAACCTAAAAATGAGTTGTGAAAACCCTCCTAGGATTCTTTTTACTCCTTATCCAATTCACTCTGATCTCGGTGTCATCTTACCTCTATTTGATTTTAACGGTTTTCTGATCGTCGGCAACTCCTAAATCTATAGGATCACGGGGTTGGGTTCTATCTTTAGTTAGTGGTTAGCTTTGCTCGTCTGCCAATTCTGAAGCCGAAGAAAGGAAGTGTTGCGGATCATCAAGATATTCCTTTGCTTTAGTCCAAGATCTTGAACCGAAGGTCCCGGATTGTGCTAGGGCTCTGGCGTAACGATTTATGAGGATTGTCGCCTTATGAGCATTATGCTATTGTGAGTCCCGGTGCATGAAGCTGATCTTTAACCCAAGATCTTTTCCGTTGAACCCTGGTGCTAATGGTTAAATCCTGCCTCAGGTTGGCAACATCTGAAGTTAACCCTCGAGCTCGAGCTTGCAGCCATAATTGTCTTGCTCATCCATGCTCTTCTTTGCCACTAGCCTTATCTAGACTGCTGTCAGGGAACTAACTGAATCTCGACGGAATTGCTCTTAGCGAGTTCTTCCATCAAAATTGGTGCTTCCTCCGGTAACACCCGTTTTCCTGAGACCCTTTCGGCACTAGTTGTCGGAAGAGTGCTAACCAAGGGCTTCTTCAATATCTTGGAATTATTGTTAGCTCTCTCCTTACTCTAAATCTGTTGTCCGACCTCTCTTGGTCAGTTGGCCGTCAAGTTGATCGTGCATTGGGGTGTTCTGATGCATGCCTTTCTCGTGGTTCGTCAAGGCATTCCACTTGGGATGTCAGGAGAAACAAACTCCGGTACCTTGTCCATGTCTTGGACCAGGTCAAAGTATTGTAACTCGCAGAGTAGGAGCTTGTCTAGCTTTTGTTCCGTTCCACCCTGGAGTGTCACACTCTTTTATATCAATAGGTCGTGCTTAGTCTCATGACGTGCTTGATGAAGTGGTGCTCCTACCCTTCCTTATTCATCTATCTCCGAGCTTTCCAGGCTCGAGAATGATGAGGATGCGTATCGTTGTGGTAATCGGAAAATTCTTAGCAAATGTAATTGCTTTGAATTCCAAGGACCTTGGTGGCACTCTTAGCCTGACGGGTAATCCTGTCCTCGAGCTGAGTTGTCAGAGCTGCCAAGTCCATTCGTCTAGGTGCACCTTCGGTCAACGAGTTAGATTCGTGTCGAAGCTCTAAAGACCACATCTTTCCCTTGAAATGCAAGTTTTCTCTCGCAACCAGTGACTTTTGTCGCTATGGATCCGAGTGAAGTTCGCTTTGTCTCCTCGGGTTAAATCACAAGTTGGTATTGCATACGTGCATTATTGAGCTGGTAGGTTGTTACCTCCCGTTCTCTGAGTAAGCCATGTGTACACACCAAACCCTGACCGAGTCGTTCCTAAATAAGAAGAATTTGGCAAAACCTTATCATCTCACCGGGGTTTCCCAATCAGGAATCAGTTGGGCTTCATTGCTTGGAGTCCATGTTGGTTCAAATTCCCTTTCGTAACCATGAACCAATGGAAACCCCAATCTACCTCGTGCTTTGGAGCTTGGCACTATAGCCTTTGTCTTGGGAATCTAGTTATCATACCTATCGGCTAACTTTAGCAAACTCCTCCCTGGGACTTGTCAAGCCTGGAGTATCCGCACGCCCAACCAAATCTGAATCTCAAGCAAAAGTGATGCTTGGAGTTTATTAAGAGCGTGACCTAGACCTTTTAGTACACCGATGAGTCCGATGTTGTGGCTCATTCACCTCACTGGAAGGCCTATTGACGAGATCTCTCAAATCTTTAACCTCAACCACTATCCCTGAGGGTAATGTGTAATTTGCCCTGGTAGTTTTTCCATATGGTCTTTTCTCCATCTCAAGTACGACTTTCGCTTGAGTATCGAATGGAGGCTATTTCCAAAGCCGGAGTGCGATATCTAGAACCTCAAGGAGAACCTCTCTACGGAATTGCTAAAATATCTATCGGTCGATTTTCCCCTACTCCCTGTATCCTAGGAATAGCTTGTTATCAGGTTTTACCTCTCTGCCTAATTGTGGAGAAATGCTATGACTTCTCCCTCCCGGTGAACCCAAAGTTTTGCCCAATCACACTGACATTGTATAAATCCTTCAGTTTCGTTAGGGCCAACTTTTACCCTTATGGAAGTGTCTGGTAGGTCAAAGAGTGGAGTCCAAAAGAAGGTGTCTTTTCTCCTCACGGTGCTTTAAACCTCTACGGTCTACGCCTCGGATTGGTTTGAAGTTTTGTCCTGGCCTTGAACAAGTGATCGGTTGTCCTATCCTTGGCTCGACCTTTGTTTGGTCAAGTCGTTCCAGTTTCCTTAATGGTTTAGGCTTTTGGGCAAGGTTCCTCTTGTCCGTCGCCGTAAGCTATCTTCTGTTCTTTCCGCCTTTTTGGCATAGCATGTTAGTTAGCCAAATCTCTGCAACGAGGAAGATGTGTGTTGTCATGTTTCCCTCATCCCTACTTCTACTCTAGAATCTCAGGACGAGATTCCTGTAAGGGGGGTAGAATTGTAACAGCCCTAGATTAGTACCCTAAAATAGGGGCCAAATTTTCACTTTTTGATTGGCATTGCATCATGGCATCCATTTAAATTGCTTAATTTTGAATAAAGCAACAATTGTAAAACAACAAAAAGGGGAGCAAAGCCCTTCCCAAATTTCCACCCCAAACACAATACTCTTTTTGGTAAAACCAATTATTCTTGAGTCTCCAAATTGTTAAGGAAACTCAAGGATATATTTTCTTTCTAAATAGTTGCCAAAGGCTAATTTATTAACAAGCAACTAAATAAATCGAGAATTCAATTTGGTTTATTACAAACTCTAATTTTTGGAACCAAGTTAAGTTTTCCAAAATTTCAAACTAAAATCATGGGGAGCTTCGATATGATTGTGAGAGTCTCCATGAATATTTTCACTATTTTTGGAATTGTTTAAGTGATCCAAATAATTCTATTTTGGGGAATTACCAAAAATGGCTATACTAAACCCTATGAACAAAGGTTGCTCAAAACAATTTAGTTTGCTACCCAAATTTTTGTGGAGCTTACCCATGACATAGGGAGCCCACATGAATTTTTCCATAATTTCTGAAAATGTTTAAATGGCTCTTTTAAATAGCTCAAACCTGCTGTTATGCAAAAATCAGAAAAGAGAATGGAAAAAGATCAAATGTCTGACAGTGGCCCCCACTGTCAGTCCCTCTCTTTCCCCCTTCTTCACTGTGGCGCCAGGGAGGCCGCTGGCGCCATGCCGACGACGCACGCCTGCCCCCCTGCTCGACCTGCTGCCCTGAGGTGGTCAAGGAGGACCCCCACCTGCCTCCTTGCTCTTGTCTCTCCCCCTCCACACCTGCTCCCTTTCTTCCTCGCTCTGAAAGCTAGATCGAGCCGACGCTGTCACCGCCGTCTCTGTGGTCGCCGTCGATCCTTGCCGATGGAGCTCAAGACGATGCCGCCTCCATGTTCCCCTCGTCACGGGCTACCCCTGCCCCACGGAATCGAGCCAAGGCACCACGAAATCGAGCCTGCGTCTCGGTCTTCTTCGCGGCCAACCGAGCCGCCGAGGACCGCGCCGCCGCCACCGACCGTCTCCGGCCTCCCCACGCCCTAGCAGGATGTCCTGGAGCCCTGCCGCGCCGTCCTCTACCTCCTCAACAAGCGAATCGTGCTGGGACTCCCTCTGTGATGAGTTCGAGCTCGGTCACCTCGCCGCCGTCCGCCGCTGTGAGCGCCCGGTATCGCCGCCGCCCGTCTTCCCCGTGCCCCTCCGTCCGCATCACCGTCCCCGGGGTGAGCCCCTCGACCGTTTGGTCACCTCCTCCCCTCCCCTCTCTCCCTCCAGCGTCGCCTCCGCTCGCCGCCGTGCCGCGGTCACTGCTGTGACTCGCGCCGGTCGTGGCGTTGACGGCCAAGCACGCGTGGTCGACCGGCCTAACGCCCGGCCTGGGCCGACCGTGAGGCCGGCTCCCTCGGGCCACAGCCCGGCCTGGCTCCGGACTGGGCCGGCTCTGAGGCCGGCCTCCTCTGGCACTAGCCCGGCCTACAAACCGGCCTGGGCCGACCAGTGGGCCGGCCTGCACAGTAAAAGCAGAATATGTTTAAATTGAATTAAATCAATAACTTTTCAAATGTTGCTCCAAATTTGGCGAATCAAATACCGTTTTGATCAGGAAAACAAACCCTACAATATGAAATCATTGTGACATTATTTTGAACCCATATTTTGCTGTTTATTTTAAGATTTCCTAAAATGGGCTAAATAATACCGATTTTGAGAAATTCATAAGTTATTAAATATTGATCCAAAAATTATGAATAAAATATCAAAGTGATCAACATGTCAAATGCTATCCAATTGTGCACTTATCACATCATGATCACAAATCTTTATTTGATGTTACTCATAATTCGATCAAATGAATTAAATTCAAATAATCATTTAATTTGCTATTTATTCATCGGTGCTCCGAAATTTACAAATAAAGTACCAAAATGATCGGAATAACGAACTCTAACCATTTCATGTCCTGTTCATGCATAATGAGCCACTTCTCTAATACTTTAATAATTTATGACAATTTTTGGTCATTAAGAAAAATATGGAGTCGTGTCCAAATAATTGCACTAATTATTTGGAACTCCATTTAATTTGTTAATTAAATTAAATGATAATATCTTTGCATCAATTGGACATGTCATCATGTGTTTGAGCATTGCACCTTGTGTTCTTGTGATTTATGTGTTCCTCGTTTTTCCTTTTGGGTATCGATAGATTTCGGAGTCGAGGGTCTCTCTACTTACCCCGACGAGCAGTACTTCACGACCGGGCAGCAAGGCAAGAGATAACCTAACCTTCTTGGCATCTAGCATCCTATGTTTTTATAAACTTATTTTATCCACCATATTATTTGCATGCGATTCAAATGTCTCTTTCGGTCAAAATATAGAGAATCCTATGGTTGCATGTTTTTCCCGAGCCAATCACATGTATCCCTACCCATGAACCCTAGTGTTGATGTGTTGGCCGGATACAAATATAATTGTTGGTTATATGCTTAGCCATGCTTAGAACTGCTTAGTTGAGATACTAGTTATGTCCGTTATTGAATTCCATAATTATTGATGCTGATGGAATGATTCGGGCATGGTGGATAATTGTGATGCTTAATTAAAATGCTAAGATGGCTTGGGTGAGTTGCCATCGGGGATGGTGTTTTATCTCACTCTAGCCCCTAGGTGCGAGTTCTTGTCTCTAGAACCAAGACGAGCGTGTTGCCATTGGTGGGTGTATGGGCGCCTTACTGACCAAATAACTTGTGCGGGCGTATCCAAGGTTCCTCTAGTTTGCTATTTCCATTTGCCGTGTGTGTGAGCGGAAAAAGAAATGATGAGGATGGTGGTGTTTAGGACGTGGCGATGGGGCAGGGGCTGAGGCTGGGTAAACTTGCCCTGTGGCCACAGATGACTCTTGGATAGTCTCACGCGAGGTAAAGGTTTAACCGCGCCTGCTTGCCGGCCTTCCCCGGAAGAGGGCCAACTAGGTGAGCCGGACGGTACCAATGGGTAAATTAGTACACCCCTGCAGGGTTAATCTTTTCGAAAAGCCGTGTCCGCGATTATGGACGACTTGGGAACGGATATACGAGACCATAGAGAACGTTAACCTAATTGATATGGCAGCTAAAGGTTGCATAACCAACATGAGATAAAGGTTCATTTCCTCGAGGGTGATTCGAGGGAGTGCCTTTGGTGGAGATGAGAGATTGGTTGTAGTTACAAGTAGGTTCGCCGAGAACCGAAGAGGAAAATGTTACTCTCTTATCCCCTTTATGAAAATATTCTGTTTAGACGAATGCCATGTGTCCTTTATGTTTCGGTTTACTTAAAACTGGCTTTATGCAAAAGAAATACATAAACAGCTTTAGAGCCTCCGTCAGTCATTGGGCCTATATCGCCCTACTAAACTTGCGAGTACATCGTACTCAGTCTCTCTTTGCTGCCTCTATGACTTTGTATTTCAGAGGAGGACGACACCGAGCAACTAGGTGGGTTCTTCGTGGACGTCGACTACTAGTCTGGGGTTCCCAGGTGGCAGCTTGGGACCGTGGAACAAGCTGGCTTGGGTGATGTTTATTTGTAGGCCTCTTAGGCCATATATTTGCGTCTTGTTGTTAGACAACACTACCCGTTTCCGCTTGATGAATTGTTGGATCTGTGATCCTTTTGCTGTGTAATATTTGTATTCTTCTCATTATATGAGTTGCTACATATATTTTTGTGTCGTAGAGTCATGCAATGTGCCAGTTTGTTCCACAAGTCTCGATCTCTGGGTTATACCTTGATGGTTGTGCCAATTACATAGCCTCTCTGTATAATTCCGGGGTCGGGGCGCTGCATCGCCGCGGGGTGCTGAGGCCTCGATGCTTGGCGAGGCCCCCGAGGCACCTTGCCTTGGGCTCACGGCCGCTCCTGACGCGGCCTGGGGACTCGCGTGGTCGCCTCCTTCGTCGCGAGCATCAGGAGCCCTCTGGGGGCTGGGAATCCTCTCGCCCCTGGCTCCTGCGTCCGTGGGCTCCGGAGGTGTCTCCTCCTCCTGCTCTTCGGGGGCAATTTCCGCCCCTCCCGTGGTGGCCGCGTCCGCCGCGGCCTCGGGCTCGTCAGCCCCTCTTGTGGAGGCCTCTCCCTCCGGAGGCGGCTCCACGGTGGCCTCTTGGGCCGCCGCCTCGTCCGGCCTCTCCGAGGCTCGCGTGGCCTCGGCCGCCGTCTCATCCTCCTGCAGTACGGGAGGAGTGGCAGCCCGTGCTGGCGGTGGCGCCACCTCTTCAACCTCCTCCTCCGCGCGGTGCTCATCCGCGGGAGGAGTAGCCACACGCTGCGGCACGTCGGCCACAGGCGTCGCCACGGTGGCGTCGACGGTCTCTCCAAGCTTGCGGAGCCGTCGCCTCTTCGGCGCCGCAGGGTTGCTGAGAAGAAAGACAAGCAGAGAATCCGTCAAGAGGGTTTTCGAAAGAAAAATGCTAAAGGAAAGAAGAAGGACCAGGGCTTACTCGTCGGCCATCCTCCACACCCTTTTCTTCGCCTTTGGCGGCTGGGGGCTACTCGCTCTGGCCTCCTCTCGAGGCGCTCCTGCCTCCTCGCGAGGAGCGCCCCTCGCGGCTGCGGCGTTCCTGTCGTGGACGGCCTTGGAGCGGGGCTCACAGCATCCTCCCTTGTTGCCGCTCTCCTCCTCCTCTGCGGTGCGTCAGGAGGGAGCTACGCGAAAGGCATCCTCGTCGCTGCTGGAGGAAATCACCTGGAGGTCCTCTTCAGGCGGTACGCTCCTTGGGGAGCCGGCGGAGCCTCCCGAGGGGTTAGCGCCTCTCGAGGCCTCGTCCTCGCCAGAGGGGTTAGCGCCTATCGAGGCCTCGTCCTCGCCAGAGGGGTTAGCGCCTCTCGAGGCCTCGTCCTCGCCAGAGTCCTCAACCTGGTCCGGCTCCGGCAACTCGTCCATCTGCTCCAGCTCCGCCGCCCACGGGTTGCTGCGGGGCCCGCGGTGTCCCTCGGGCACGATGCCCCATTCGTCGAATCTGGGCAGGCCTATGCGGTGCTCGCGCACGCTCTCTTCCACAAAGGTGAAGAGCGGCCAAGCATCGTCGACGGCTAGGGATGGGATGGCCGCCGTGGCGAAGAGAACCCCCATGACCTGGCTCAACACCTCCGGAGTGAAGCTATCTGTGCACAGGCGCATCCCATCCCCCCGGCCTGTGTACGCCCACATCGGCTCTGAATGCCACTGGAGGGGGGCAATGCGGCGCCTCGTGAAGTCCTTCGCCACCATCTGGCCGGTGAGCCCGGCTTCGTGGAGCCCCCGTATGCACTTGTACACCGCATCAAGCTTTGGGCCCTCGAAGCCCCCGCTCGCCCAACGCGCCCACTTCTTCCGGGGGACCACGGGTATATCCAGGAGATGGTTATTCACCTTGGTGTCGACGAAGAACCACCGCTGGCGGAAGTCCTACACCTTCTTCGTCACCTTGGTGATGGCATTCTCACCGCACCATGCGATGGGGATGTAGTTCTTGCTCCTGGCATCAGCGATACGGAAGGAGACGCATCCGGTCCGCCCGTTCTGCGCGGTGGACCGGAGTGCGTAGAAGCTGCGGAAGAGGTCCACAGAAGGGCGGATACCGACGTACGCCTTGCAGAGGCAGGCAAAGATGAAGAGGATGAGGATGGAATTGGGATGGAGATGGAGGAGTTGGATCTGGTATGCCTCCAAAACCCCCATGAGGAAGCTGGAGAAAGGAGGAACGAGACCGGCGTAGAGAGTGTGAAGGAAGATGGGGTAGTACCCCGCGCAGAGTTTGCTGCTGCAGGCCGGCTCCATGCTTGTGGCGCCGAGCTCGTTGGTCTTCGCGGCCGCTAGGTGGCGCACCTTTTCAATCGCCGCCGAATGGATGCGGGACCTCGGCAGTGCCCCCTGGGGTTCAGTGCTCCGCGCGCCGCCGCGGACTTGCCAGCCTGCCTCGTAGCCTTGCCTTTCTGGGAGGCGGTTGCTTTCTTGGGCGCCATGGTCGTAGGAGAAGGAGACCTTGGAGGTGGTGCGCTCTGGGAGGAAGGAGGCGTTTGGTGGAAGTGTGCGGCGGAGTAATGGACGAAGTGATGGGCGCCATCTGCGCGCGCAGGCTTTATTGGCCAGTTACCAAGGACGTGGCGGGCCCCACCGGGTCGCCCGGTGAAGCTGAGGAGATCGTGGCCTCGGCGCAACCGCTGCGCCCCACGTGTCACGGCCCAGGCAGGCATCGTTGGGCCCCCGACGCTTCGCCTCCATCAATGGACTTCGGCGTGCCCATCGTGGGCCCGGGGGCTACTGTCGGCACAGTGGAAACCAGGCTACCACGGGCCGGCCTGCCAGGGCCCATGACACTCTTCAGAAGATTTCGCTAAGGACCAGGCTCTCCAAGCCTGGCGAGACTCGCGAGGGTTTTTTCCCCTCGCGAGGGACCTCTCCTCCTCGCAAGGACTTTTCCCCTCGCGACGGACCTCCCCTCGAGAGGGCATCTCCAGGGATCAAGTCAAAGGGCTCGGCGAGGCCTCCGGCCTCGCGGGGTTTCCTTCCCCCACGAAGCTAGCTCTGACTCCGCGGCAGAGCGCATGGTGACGGCAGTGCCGCAGTTGCCGTTCTCGTGTATAAAGCAGTCAACAACGCTGCAAAAAGCAAAGGAGCTACAAGAATTGCCGTTTTGGTGATAAGGGGACCGTCTGCCACTACGCTCCAAGGGCGACGCGACGTCACCGTGGGGTGCCTCCCCACCTCAGCAGTTGGTTCTCCTTGAGTTGGCAATCTGAGATCTAGGGTTAGCCATTGTTAGCCACCTCAAGCTCGCCAAGCTCTCTTTGTACTAAAACCTCTCCAAGCAGTGCAATACAATCAAGGCAGGACGTAGGGGTTTTACCTCTCCAAGAGGGCCCTGAACCTGGGTACATCGTGTGTTCATTTCTGCAGTGCCGTCCCGCAGCGATTCCCGACGAGCTCCGTTGCCGAGGCACGTTGAGGGTTGTTTGATTCCGTGTTCAGCCCCTTACTCGATTCCTTACTCAGTGAGACACACCCAGTTCCTGGGACAGTTCTCCAAAAGTATGCGCCTCTCGGTAGGCTCTTGAGCCAGGCTCGAGCCGATCCCGAGAGCATGAGTTGTATGTACTGCATGGCAGTAGACGTCGATCCTCTTTGGCAGGTTACTGCCGTGAGGTAGTCCTCCATCCAGGCGGAGGGTTCTTGGAGGCCATCATACTTTGGGGTCTCAGAAGTTAATCTGAAACCCTTCGGCATCCTTGCCTCTCGGATACGGCGACTAAAGCAGAGTGCTCCGCAAGGTTCGAAGTCTTCTTCGGAGTCTGGATCATCGCTGCTCGTGTCGCGTGCAGCCCACCTCGTGCGGTTCCTGCTGAACTTGTTCTGCGTGATGACGTTGCGTGCGTCCTCGCCTTGCGTGAGGTGATATCGATCTTCTCGTCCGCGAGTTGCGCGATGCCTCCGATGGCAGGTGGCGCGGTTTTCGCGGTCATGAGCGGCACGCTCGTTGTTTACACACACGATGCGATCCTCCTGATCGCGAGCAGCGCGGTCGCCAAGGTGGCGGGTCCGTGGTTCATGCCGTGGGCTTTGTTGTCGCCGTGGAGGCGTGTTGTTGGCAGTCGCTGCGGCTGCGGTTGGTTGTGGCGGTTCCTCTGGTATCAGCTCCGCACCCGCCATGCTGACGAACTTGATTTGCTGGCGGTGCAAGGCCGCCCGAGGGTCTCCCTCTGGTGGTTGCGTCGCTTGCAGGTACGTGGCCACGGACATGAGGGTGCCGGTAGCTGTTTTGGGAATTGGTATTCCTCCGTCATCCAAGGACATGAAGGAGTCCTCCAAGTTTCGGATGACGGTAGTCCTTGCCCCCTCCGGTATACGCAGTTAGCGGGGCCGATCGCGAGAAGGTTGAGATCGCCCCGATGATTGGACGGATAAATCCGCCCGTCGCGCGCTTGACAGGCTAGCTTGCCTTCTTCTCTCCGCAAGGAACCTCTCCTGCTCCTTTAGCATGATGCTTTCCTGCCATAACAGGTACTGGTAGCATTGCAGGTCTTCAGCCGTTGCATCCTCCGCCGGAGCGCCATCCGCTACGGCCTTTATCGCCTTTTCACCCATAGCTTGGGTGATGTGCAGTTGAGTTCGTCCGTTCTGCAGAGTTACTGTGAATAGGTATGTGCGTGGCTCGGGTGGAGCGTTTGGTGATGCTGCCGTGATGATAGCCGTCCCAGCGGCCGGTCCTGCGGCTGGTCCTGCGGCTGGTCCCGCGGGTGCTGTCATGTACACCTGCATGGGAAGGATGCGCGGAACTTCCTCCAGATCCGAGTCGTCTTCAAAGACGGACTCGAAGCTTACTTGATTTCCGTCGGCGAAGTCCGAAGGGATCGATGGCGGAGTCGATGAAGCATAGGGCATGACTGCACATTTAGTCGTGCGCGCGAAAGATTGCGTAGTCGCAGTCGAGAACGACGCGACATCCTTGAGCGGATTGCCTAAAAGCTCGTCGGAGGAGGACACGGCGAAGGCCGATGCAGCCGATGACGGGGCGGATTCTACCTCGCCAGCCGATGAAGTAGCGGGTGCTGCTGCCGTAGGGTGCGGTGCGTCCATGAGGCGGAGAGTGCCCCACTTGTTGACTAAGAAACGTAGTTCGCCGAAGCTTACGTCCACGCCTGCGTGTAGATCCGTGAAGGCCGTCCGCGTGACCGGCGAGTGTGGGCTGAATCCCAGGGAGCCGAAGAAGATCGGCGATTGCAGATCTGGCGAGTTGCCGATGGTCGCTGATGAAGCTGCCGAATCCTTAGATCCAACACCAGTCTTTCCCACAGACGGCACAAATTGACGTGGGGTTACCACGCCAAATCCCTCGGATGACATCCTTGGGTTGAGAGAGTAGGAGAAGAAGACGGTGGTACAGGTGGATCCGTCGGCTAACAAGCGGGATTTACCCAGGTTCAGGCCCCCGAAGGTAAAAGCCCTACGTCCTGCTTGTCTGGAATTGATGATGAGCTTTACTGATCAATTACAATGGCGAGATCGTGAGATGCGATCTCGCTAGGGTTTCTGGTGGGGAATATGAGCGTACCCTAGGTCGGCGGCCCTCCCAGCCCTTAAATAGTGGGACTGGGTCTTGGGTCCTATACCGACTAGGTTTACATCTGGGCCTGCCAACCTAATATTTCCAAGTCTTTCCTTCGGGGCCTCCTTCCTAGGCCTTATGACCGATGGGCCTTTGTCCTTTTCCGCACCAGGGTAGTCCACGGTGGCACACCCGAAAGGTGTAACCACGCCAGAGACTGAATGTAACTACAACGTGACTCTTGTTCAGTAGTTCTTTGCCACAGTGGTCTTTGATGGAGATATCAACATTGGGATGACTTGGATGTCTGATTCTCACAAGCTCACTTCCAATATCAGAGAGTTTGCAAGAATTCTTGATGAGGGGACTTGTATGCACGTCGTTGGCTCCGAGTATGACAAGTCCAAGTTCACGACGCTCTATTCTGATGAGAGAGGGGTTGGGACCACCTACGATCTTCTACCTCTCTATGAAATTCTCTTGCGCATGTTCCGCGAATCCATTGCTCCAAGTGGTGGCAACAATGATGCTATTAGAGGAGGGTTTGTGAACCTCCTTTTCCATGCTTATGAGGCAGCCACTCAAGGTACTCTCCGCCCCAATGCGTGCCCCGTTGATGTGATGGACTACATTTTTCATGAAATATATGATGCCGTGATTCACAAGAAAGTGCCCCCTTATGCCCCTTATGTGATGAAGCTTATCAAGGCCAAGTATCCTCTTGGTGATGATGTGGATGACATTGATGTGGAGCTGAACTGTGAGCCCCATGGACGGGTCAAGACGAACCGGAAGAGTGCTCACCTCACCGCCCCTTCTTCAGGCTGTCATGCTCAAGGTGTGTCTCGTCCCTCTGCTAGTGCTCCTGGGAGTTCTAGTGCTGCTGCGGAGGGCCCCAAGAAGAGGTCATGGATCAAGCGTGCCATGGAAAAGGTTCTTTGTATGAATGTTGCCATCCACAAGGAGAACTACTCTGCTTATTGTGAGCGCCGGATCATTATGCAGAATCAACAACAGATTATGGCAAAGCTGAATATGCCTCCATCTCCTCCTGAGCATGCCATTCAGCCCCAGGTTGCCTACAAGAACTGGAACAACAAGTATGTGGATTGGGATCATCATGTGCCTGAGGAGGATGACATTGAGACCGGCAGTGAGGCAGAGGAGGATGAGTCTGAGGCCACGGCGTCGGAGTGATCTCCTTGGGTCGTTAGCATTGCCCTTTTCCCCTTTTTGGTGTCTTGATGCCAAAGGGGGAGAAGTAGTTCTATTTAGGCTTTCGAGGGTGTTGCATGGGTTGGGCACAAGCTTTCTCGTCTTTCATTCGTTCTTATGAGCTTGTGCCTATGTATCTTTGTTTTCCATCCGTTGAACTCTATGAGTGGTGTAAGACATGCAACTCGTGATGATCTACTTCTTGTCTATTTAATTATGTTGCTATCTATATCTTGGTTAAGCATGCTCATATCTAGGGGGAGCTCCTCTCGAGGGGGAGCTTCGAGTTCTTGTTGCTTAATTATATCTTGTTTTGTGTGTTTTCATCATTCACCAAAAAGGGGGAGATTGAAAGAACATCTCTTAGTTTTGGTGATATAATGACAACACATTTTGTGGGCTAATCATGTTCGTTAAAGTGTCATGTCAGGTTTTTTAGGTGGTTAGGCCCAGAAGGTGAAAAGATCGAAGACAAGATCGAAGATGGAGAAGACAATCGCTTTGGAGTGGTTTTTCTGCCCTTTCAGGACCGGAAGTTCTGGCCCTTGGGCCGGAAGTTCCGGTGGGCGGAAGTTCTGGTTTCTGGCCGGAAGTTCCGGCCCTGCGAGAAAACGGCTAAGTCATTTTTGGGATTCCTCTTGGGAGGGGTCCCGGAAGTTCCCCCCGGAAATTTCCGGTGGCCCGAAAGTTCCGGCGCTGGAAGTTTTCCTGTGGAATTTTGGCTAAGTCATTTTGGGTTTTCCTCTCGGGAGGGGTCCCGGAGGTCTTGGGCGGAGATTCTCCCCAGACATATCCGGCCCACCGGAAGTTCCGGTGTATGCACCGGAAGTTCCGGGCCCTCGCTGCTCCAACGGCCAGAATTTCTGGAGGGGTATAAATACCCCTCCTCCTACCTTGGTTCACTTAGCTATTGCAACTCTCTCTACTCCATTACAAGCAAAATCTCAAATCGAAGAGATCTCCCAATCCCTCCACCCAAACTCGTTGATTTTTTGAGGATTGAAGGAGAAGGCCCCGATCTACATCTTCACCAAGTGGTTCTTCATTTCCCCCTCATTCACTTGAGGGATTTCATTTTTAGGGTTTGCATTGTGTTACCCTAGATTCTCTAGCTTGGTACTTGTTGTAATTTTGACAGATTGGTTGATTTGGGAGCCCCCAATTAAGTTGTGGGTGTGTGCCCCAAGAACATTGTAAAGGCTCCGGATTCCGCCTCGAAGGATTCCGATAGTGGAAGGTGAACCAAACCCTTGGGTGCGGTTCATCGGAGAATAGGGTGAGGCCTTTGTGGCATCTTGAGTAGGCCTCTTGTGGCAAGCTCACACCCCTCCAACGAGACGTACTCCCTTAACAAGGAGGAACTTGGGAATACATCCTTTTCTTCGTGTGCTTCTACTTTCGGTTATGTCTATCCCTTAGTTGTATTTACTTGTATCGTGTTTACTTGCCTAGTCGTAGTTGCTTGCTTGTCATGTAGGTAAATTCACCGTAGTTGCATACCTAGAGAATTTACCTTTGTGTTAAGCCTAAAATCGAAAAAGTATTAAAATTTGGTGTAGCACCTATTCACCCCCCCCCCCCCCTCTAGGTGCCCATATGATCCTTTCACTTAGCTGCAGATAACAGTGATGGATATTCTTTGAAGGACGGCATTATTCTCTTGCATGGGGAAATCTGAATTGGAGCTAATACTGCGTAAAAATCAAAACTAACCTCTGCATTTCATGCTAGTGCTGTGGGTGGTCATTCGGGCATCCAAGCCACTTATTAGAGGATTAAGAAACTGTTCGTTTGGCCAGGAATTAAACAGGATATTGTGGACTTTGTTCATGAGTGTGAAATTTGCTAGAAAGCTAAACATGAACATTGCAAAACTCCAGGTTTGCTCAATCCTCTGCCTGTTCCTACTTGACCATGGACATATATAACTATGGATTTCATTGAAGCTCTCCCTAAATCAAATTTCTATACTGTGATTTTGGAGGTGGTTGATAGGTTCACCAAATATTCACATTTTATCCCCCCTAAAACACCCTTTTCACAGCACCCATGGTGGCTCAGGCAGTACTATAGAATGTGGTGAAATTACATGGTCCTCCCCAAACAATTGTATCAGACAGAGATAAGATTTTCACAATCTCATTTTGGAAAGAATTAGTCAAGTTGTGGAACACCAAATTGCATATGAGTACAACATATCATCCTCAGACAGATGGGAAATCTGAGAGGGTAAACCAGTGCTTGGAGATGTATCTTCGATGTGCAGTGTATGATACTCCAGCTAAATGGCACTCTTGGTTGCGGATGGCCGAATACTGATACAATACCAGTTATCACACAACTTTGGGGTGCTCTCCTTACAAAGCTTTGTATGGGCATGAACCACACTATTGGACTTTTGCCAATATCCTCGATTCTGATCATGTTGATTTGCAACAATGGCTTCAAGAAAATCGCAGTCACTCATAGTTGTTGAGAGAGCATCTGCTGCGTGCACAGGACAATGTCATGCACTAGGCTAACAAGAATCGTTCTGACATAACATTTACAGTGCGAGATTCTGTGTATCTGAAGCTTCAACCGTATGCATAGCATTCAGTGGTGAATCGTCCTTGCAAGAAATTTTCTTATAAATTCTATGGGATTCTGGAGAAAATTGGGAATGCAGCCTACAAACTGCAGTTGCCTGACACTGCACTAATTCATCCTGTTTTTCATGTCTCACAGTCAAAAGAACATGTACCTAATCATACTCCAGTGTTCTCGAGTTTACCTACTACTTTGGATCTGTCGTCCTCAAAGGCAGTACCAGAATGCATATTCGAATGCAATATGGTGAAGAAAGGTAGGACATATCAAGTGCATGTATTAATCAAATGGTCATCTCATTCAACAAAAGAGGCAAGCTGGGAAGATTGTGACAACATCAAGGCAAGGTTTCCGGATGCACCAGCCTGGGGACAAGCTGGTACTCAAGGAGAGGCACTTGTCAGCGTGCAGTCGATCACGCTGACATCAGCAAACGTTGTAAAGGCTTCGGATTCCGCCTCGAAGGATTCCGATAGTGGAAGGTGAACCAAATCCTTGGGTGCGGTTCATCGGAGAATAGGGTGAGGCCTTTGTGGCATCTTGAGTAGGCCTCTTGTGGCAAGCTCACACCCCTCCAACGAGACGTACTCCCTTAACAAGGAGGAACTCGGGGATACATCCTTGTCTCCGAGTGCTTCTACTTTCGGTTATCTCTATCCCTTAGTTGTCTTTACTTGTATCGTGTTTACTTGCCTAGTCATAGTTGCTTGCTTGTCATATAGGTAAATTCACCGTAGTTGCATATCTAGAGAATTTACCTTTGTGTTAAGCCTAAAATCAAAAAAGTATTAAAATTTGGTGTAGCACCTACTCACCCCCCTCTAGGTGCCCATACGATCCTTTCACTTAGCTGCAGATAACAGTGATGGATATTCTTTGAAGGACGGAATTCACTTGCATGGGGAAATCTGAATTGGAGCTAATACTGCGTTAAAAACAAAACTAACCTCTGCATTTCATGCTAGTGTTGTGGGTGGTCATTCGGGCATCCAAGCCACTTATTAGAGGATTAAGAAACTGTTCTTTTGGTCAGGAATTAAACAAGATATTGTGGACTTTGTTCATGAGTGTGAAATTTGCTAGAAAGCTAAACATGAACATTGCAAAACTCCAGGTTTGCTCAATCCTCTGCCTGTTCCTACTGGACCATGGACATATATAACTATGGATTTCATTGAAGCTCTCCCTAAATCAAATGGCTATACTGTGATTTTGGTGGTGGTTGATAGGTTCACCAAATATTCACATTTTATCCCCCTAAAACACCCTTTTCACAGCACCCATATGGTGGCTCAGGCAGTACTATAGAATGTGGTGAAATTACATGGTGCTCCCCAAACAATTGTATCAGACAGAGATAAAATTTTCACAATCTCATTTTGGAAAGAATTATTCAAGTTGTGGAACACCAAATTGCGTATGAGTACAACATATCATCCTCAGACAGATGGGAAATCTGAGAGGGTAAACTAGTGCTTGGAGATGTATCTTCGATGTGCAGTGTATAATACTCCAGCTAAATGGCACTCTTGGTTGCGGATGGCCGAATACTGATACAATACCAGTTATCACACAACTTTGGGGTGCTCTCCTTACAAAGCTTTGTATGGGCATGGACCACACTATTGGACTTTTGCCAATATCCTCGATTCTGATCATGTTGATTTGCAACAATGGCTTCAAGAAAATCACAGTCACTCATAGTTGTTGAGAGAGCATCTGCTGCGTGCACAGGACAAGGTCAAGCACTACGCTAACAAGAATCGTTCAGACAGAACATTTACCGTGCAAGATTCTGTGTATCTGAAGCTTCAACCGTATGCATAGCATTCAGTGGTGAATCATCCTTGCAAGAAATTTGCTTATAAATTGTATGGGATTCTGGAGAAAATTGGGAATGCAGCCTACAAACTGGAGTTGCCTGACACTGCACTAATTCATCCTGTTTTTCATGTCTCACTGTCAAAAGAACATGTACCTGATCATACTCCAGTGTTCTCCAGTTTACCTACCACTTTGGATCTGTCGTCCTCAAAGGAAGTATCAGAATGCATATTCGACCGCAATATAGTGAAGAAAGGTAGGACATATCAAGTGCAGGTATTAATCAAATGGTCATCTCATTCAACAAAAGAGGCAACCTGGGAAGATTGTGACAACATCAAGGCAAGGTTTCCGGATGCACCAGCCTGGGGACAAGCTGGTACTCAAGGAGAGGCACTTGTCAGCGTGCAGTCGATCACGCTGACATCAGCATCATCATCGGCAAGCGAAGACTAGAGGAAGGGCGGTAGAAGTGATTTAATCTTGGGCCTCATGTGTGCGTGGGCCTGCGGGCTATGTTGGGTTGTGACCCATGTAACGTAAATATATAGACGTGGCGTGTGGCTACGGAAGACTATCGATGAAGTAAACAAAATCTGAATCCTATCTCTTGTTCATTCTCCCCGTCTCTTGCTCCTCCCAATCCCAGACTCTCCTCCACCAGTATCCATGGATTTGTGATCCCTAGCTCCGACTGGGATATCACATCAAGCTCCTCAAGCGCGCGACCTCCTCCTGATCTCGTCTCCCGCAACCTTCAGGTATCCCACCACCGACGGCTTCCATTGTCATGGTCACGACATTGCCGTCACCGCGAGCTTCATCTCCGCTCTTGGGGGAACCGACGACACAGAGGAGCCAACAAAACACGGTGGTGGAGCGAGGTCGCCATTTTAGTAGGGCATGGGCGGCGGCCGAGGCTGGGTTGGATGCGTGATGGATGGGGGATCAGGGGAGATGGTGAGGATGCGATGTGGGGTTCGATCAGGTGGGAAGAAATAAAAAGTGGTATGTACAGGGTAACGAGTTAAATTCAATCTACCATAAATTGATCTAGTGGTTGGATTAGGGTGCATAGCTATTCCCTGACTAGCCCACTATTTCCCATGTTGTGTTATCTTTCCGATCGATTTCATTGCTTCCACCCAGGACATGGAGGGGTTGCCTTTGCCTTGGCTTCCAGCCAACATATGGAGGAGTTGCATTTGTCGTCTTCGACTTGTAGCAGTCTAGCTAGGCACCGATAAGTTCTCAATTGTTTCAACTTTAAACTCCAGTGCTAATGGATGAAAAATGTTTAGTAATAACAGCCGAAAGATGCAACTTACCCGTTAGCACATATCTCTATCATGGAGGACTGAGTGGCGGCACCTACGAAGTGAGAGAAGGAGACTGTGACACGACGGAAGCGAGGGTTTGGTGATACATACAAACTAAACGACGATGCATCTAATATAATGCAATGAAATCTAATAAGGGCACATATCTCAGATTAGCCTTCCGTGAGCAGGGTCCATAATATGGTAACTCAACCACATACATCACTCTCCATGCGTGCAGCCACGTAGATTTCTTTTGAGATTCAAATTTTAAAATATTTTATTTCTCAAACCGTAAATCCAAATTCGCATCCGTTTTCACGGGTGGCTTTGTCATGACGAGAACTTCGAAACTAGATCCCATGTTGATATGTTCAACTTTTTCCAACCCTAACTGTCAGATTATAGTCACTTGGTCATAAGGTATAGTCAAGTTGGTTATCAAATTGAAATAAATGGTTGCCAATTTTTTTAAACTTCACTCCTTATCAATGTAAGGCTTGTAGAATGATAATGTCATCTTTTACATGTTTAGCATGGATCAAATAGACATGTAGATCATTCCTATGTAAAATAACATGTAAAATTATCTGATAACTGTGTATTATTTGGGTGGTAACTATTAGCTAATAACATGATAGTTACAGTACAATAACCTGTCAACTGGCGACAGGAGAAATTTTTTGTCAAAACATATTAAGATGAGATCTTATTTTAAAATTGTCGCTGAGACGAACCCAACGGTGCAAACAGATCGTCAACTGAATTAACGGTTTAAAAGATAAATATTTTGAATTTTCTGACTTGTATAGATTTCTTACTTGTGGTTCCTCCTATAGGACTTGAATGATAACGCCAAGCGGCAAATATCCAGCTGGATACGTTCCTTAAGTTTTAAGTAGATTAATCGACTATGATACACTATGCGACCTCTCATTAATCCCTAGCCATAAATTTAGATCTAACTATGAAAGATAATTTTGATGTCGTGAATTAACCTGGTACATCTATTAAGATCCCCGTATATTAGTGAAGATTGAAGAAGATATGGTAGGCCTTTGTCAGATTTAAAAAAAAAAAAATTTGCCTGTCACCTGCTAGCGGCGTCGGCATTCTCACAAGTGGGGCCCAGTGGTAAGAGAGCAGACTTATTCCGCCCCAGGCGTGTGCGCAGTGTGTGGCACACGCGCCCCGCACCGAATCAGCGCACGCCATCTCTACCTTGTGCTCAAGTTGGCACTGTTGGCTGCTTCCTTCCATTGTTTTTTTTTTTTTGAGAATGATCTTGGACGCATCCAGGCGTTACACAAAATTTCATTATTTAACACCTTAATCTCTCTGCGCGTGTTTAGTCAGTTTTGCCACCAACCAGCCGAAAGGAGAAGAGAAATTTGTTGGGAAGGTGAAAAACCCTTGCTAGATTTGTCTGGGCTCCCTTTCGCTTCCACCAAGATTGGCGCCGCTCCCTCTCGTGCGCCGCCGCTCTTTCTGACGGAGTTCACGTTTGCGGCCCTACTTGGCTGCTACGAGTGAAAGAAAGGAATTCCTCGGTATGGTTTCGCCTCCTGTCCCAGTTAATCTCCGTTCTTGATTTCCCCTCCCCAGGATTTGTCATGGGCTGATCTGATTTGAGGCTGGATTTTTCTCCCAGGATTCCCTATTCTGATTCCTTCGTGTTCATGGTCTCGCTTTAGTTTGCCAGGTTGCAGACTTGGGCAACTGTTTCCCCCTTTCCTGGCAGAGGTTGGGAAGCTCAGTCTGTTGAGAGATGGAGGGGAATTTGCCACCAAGAACACTGATGCCCGTAGCCCCTTTTGATATAGCGCCGTCGTTCGAACCGCGCCAGCAAGCATTTCAGTTCGCCCAGCCGCAGCTTCATCAGGGCATGTTCCCTGCCCCTGCGTATCCGGCGCAAGATTTGGGGGGTAACGTGGTGAAGACCTCGCCGAGCGACGAGGATGACATAGACGACCGCGGTTGCAAGGCGTTCGCTCAGTGGCACCGGGTGAAGTGGACCAGCGACATGGTCAAGCTGCTTGTGTCGGCCGTGGCGTACATCGACGAGGATGTCGACATGGACCATGGCTCAAGCAGCAGGAAGAGGAAGCACGCCATGCTGAAGAGGAAGGGCAAGTGGAAGCTGGTTTCCATGTCGATGAACGAGAGGGGGTTCGCTGTGTCGCCGCAGCAGTGCGAGGATAAGTTTAATGACCTGAACAAGAGGTACAAGAGGCTGACTGAAATTCTCGGCCGGGGAACGACTTGCCAGATCGTCGAGAACCCTCACCTTCTTGAAGGGGTGAGCCTCTCAGCAAAGCTCAGGGAAGAAGCTAGGAAGCTTCTGAGCTCAAAGCATCTGTACTATGAAGAGATGTGCTCATACCACAACCAGAACCGGCTGTGTCTACTTGATGATCCGGCTCTTCAAAAGTCGCTGTGTTTGGCTCTTAGGAGCAGGGATGATCATGGAAAGAAGTGTTCATTTGGTTATGATGATGACGATGATCAGATGATTTTTTCTGATGATGACGACGATGATGATGAATTGAATGATGACATAGAGATCACTGCTGAAGATCATCATCACAGAAGTCATGGCACCACGAAGCTGCATCTTGATCAGGGCGAGACACTGTCTGGGTCATATCTGTCAGAAACCGCAGCTATTGATATGAACAAAATTAGCGAGAGATCCGCTGCTCCATCTGGTGAGCAGAAATCACCTCACGAGATTCAAATTGAGAAACAGCGTCTCAAGGTAAAAGTTCAGATGCTGAAAATTGAGCAGCGACATTTCAAATGGCTGAGGTTCAGCAAGGAGAAGGATAGGGAGTTGGAGATAATGAGGCTGGAAAATGAAAAGATGAGGCTGGAGAATCAGCGGTTGGAGCTGGAGCTGAAGCTTAAAGAAATAGAGACGGGTATCAACCCGAAGAAGATTTAGTTATTGGAGACTGGAAATGATAGAATTAGGAAGCCTAGAAGTTCTGGTAATCTTTTGTGTATCATTAAAGTGCATGCCTATTTCAGATGTCAATTGTTTACAATTGGTACCTCTTGACATCTCAAAATGATAATTATATGTGTCTTTAATCTGTACATTGATATGTGTCCTGAATTTAATGTTATATAAGCTTATTGCATATCGATAATCTAAATGACTATTCCAGATGTTAAATGTTTACAAATCGGTACCCCTTGACGTCTGAAAATACTTATATGTCTAAGCTGTCATTCTACATCTCTTCAGTTATTTCTCTGATATGGTTTTGTGCTGCCATCGACCTGCCAGTCTGTTTCTTGTTCTTGTTTGGTACTGTTGTCATTTTTTATGGCATCTCGGCAGTTCTTTGGAGGTCTCTCCTGGTCATATCATCACCAGTGTGCTATAACGTGTTGAGATATTGACTGAACGTGTTTGCGGAACATCAGTATAACAGAAGAGTTTGTTATAAATCACAGTGTTTCCAGATTGATAAGATACAATGTTGCAAAGTTGCAGTCTTTTGCTCTTTCTAAATGATGTTTAAGATGCCATTGGTATTAACCATCTTATTGAACACATGTTCTGCATTTTTTTTGGAGTGTATTTTTAGTTCTGTGTCAGAGATGTCGTTGATGAGTATCAAAATTCACCTTGTATGTAACAAGGTGATTCTGGCTTCTGTAGCATCTGGCTACTGCTTTTCCGCTGCAAACAAGGATGTTGTCATATGTCCATGTAACCTGGGAAATGTTTCTGAGATGGTAAGCAACGGAGGTGCTGCTGCTGATATACTTTTGACCGTTGCGCTAAAAAATATGTGTGTGCACTGGTTTCAGTCTTCATCTTTCTATTTGTGTTTTTTATTTGTTTTGACGGAAACAGTAGGACTCTACTGCGTGATTTTTTTGTTTTGTTTTTTACCATGTACAAGAGATTTGTACAAAGGAAGGAAAAAAGCAAAAGGAAGAAAATCAAATGAAGCTATCTACCCAAGCTGAAAAAAGATAATATTTCTTCCTGTTAGCCCTATGTTTCAGCCACCACAGTTCATTCTTGAATAAGGCTCTACATCTATAAAGATCCGGCTGTAATCCTTTGAATATGAAGTCCTTTCTTCTCATCCAAATGCCCAGGAACAAAGAATAATAATCTCCGTGAAGAAAGGCTTGCTAATCTTCTCCTTCAAATGACTAATACAATCAAAATGAGAAGATGTTGTCTGAAAATTCAGCGAAGTGCATAGATATATCCAGCAGGCCTGAGCAAAGGGGCATTGGAAAAACAAATGATCTCTTGTTTCCAAGCAATTAGAATTGCATAGCACACATGTGTAATCCTCAATCAAAAACTGCTTCCTCTGAAGAAGATGCCTAGTGTTGAGTCTGTCTTGAAGTAGGAGTTAATTGCAAAAAGCCACCACAATTGGGGCTAGGGTTTCAAAAAACCACCATGTTGCGAATTTTTTTCAAATAGCCACCACTATTCGGTAACAGTGTAACGAAAAGCACTGATCGGGCAGTTGGCCGTCGTTAAGTCATTTTCTGACCTGTGGGTCCCGATGTCAGGTCTACGTGCCAGGTGCTTGACGGACAGAAGTCGGCGGCCGTTAACGACACGTATATGGTTTGACCCGCACCTGTTCCGACCGCACCGGTCGTCACTCTCCTCCCGTACCCCTTGTCTCTCTCGCGCTCTCGACATGGCACCCGACGACGGCGGCGGCACCGCTGAGCATGGTGGCGGCGGCGAGGATGTCGGCGAGCATGGCGGCGGCGTCGAAAGCTAGGCAAGCTTCGCAGACGTGGGAGGTGGTGGCGGGGTGCAGTAGTGGGAGCCCAACTCCGACCATCGCGAGTACTGTGGCAGCTCCAATCCCGTCCTGGCGAATGTCTGGGTTGCTAATCCGACACAAAGCCATCACTACACTACCGCACTCGGGGGAGTTGAGTAAGCGTTCTTCCTCCATCTCTGCCGATCCAAATTTCTGTGCATTTAGATCTAGATTTGGCGGCTAGGGTTACGAAATGGCGTACCTTTTTCTGAATATTTTCTGTACAACATTGTAGATTGGATGACGAGATTTGGGAAATCAGATTTCACTTTGATGGCATGGACAATCTTGAAAGAACTTTAGGTAGATCAGACATTACATATATGAACCTGTTAGCAATGATAGAGATGCAAGGATATTGCATGAATGACAAGATGTACTATGTGAAGGAGGAGGGCAGAGGGGTGGCTGGGATGGCCATGATTGATGGCATGGCTAAGGTTGCAAACATGGTGGATCTGTATGAGCACAAGAAGTGCATATCCATATGTGTTATCAGGGCTGGCACACAGCTACGTTCAGACATTAACAAAGCAAGTACTGAAACTCAAATCCCAATTTCAGAGATTGGAGAACCTGTAGTTTACTCAGTTGATGATTCTGGAGTTCATTTTCAAACTGAATAGAGTGCAGCAGATTCAGATTATTTGTACATGTGCACTCAACAGAGCAACAACAATTTGCTTGTCAAAGGGAAGCATGTCCATGTTCAGGAAAATATGGCATGTTCAGATAACTATTTTGACTTGAATTCAGAAGAGGAAGCAGCACAATTTTGTGAAGAATATAGAGATGATGCATATTCAGAAGAAGAAGAACAAGAAGAAACTGAAGGAGATGATGATATTGACATGGGTGAATATCGAGCTGAAGAACATGAAGAAGAAAGGAGGCAACAAGAAGAAGAACTAAATCAGAAGATTGTTGGTCTGAAAAGGAAGAAAGTTGAGGCAATGACTCAATGGGAAGGTGTTACAGATGTGGAGGACATGTATGCTATGTCTGATAGTGATTCAGATGACTGTATTCCTATATCTACTATGAAGCAGAAGAAGAAGTTGCCAGTAAAGAAAGGGCCGACCCGCAGATCACATTGTAGCACTGTAACAGCCCCAGATTAGTACCCTAAAATATGGGCCAAATTTTCACTTTTTGATTTGCATTGCATCATGGCATCCATTTAAATTGCTAATCTAAAATAAAGCAACACTTGGAAATTTAAAACAAAGGAAGCAAAACCCTTCCTCAAATTTCCAAACTAAATGCATTGACCAAAATGGCCAAATCAAATGCAAAGCTCAAGTTCACAAAATACATTATTCTTGAGTTTCCAAATTGTTCCGGAAGTTCCAAGAATATATTTTATACCTAATTGCCAAAGGCTAAATTCTTAACAAGCAACTAAATAAATTTGAGAATGCAATTTGGTTCAATTCAAATTATATTTTTGAAACCAAGTTAAACTCTCCGAAAATTCAAAATAAAATTATGGGGACCTTCATTATTATAATATGAGCCTCCATAAATATTTTCATAATTTATTGAGTTGCCTAAGTCCTCCAAATAAATGAATTTGGGAAATTATTAAAATTTGCCCTATTTAAACCTTATGGCCAAATGTGGTGCAAACCTTTTTATTTTGCCACCCCAAATTTTGTGGAGTCTCTACCTGGCTAGGGGAGCCTACTCAAGTAATTTCATAATTTTAGAGAATGTTAAAATGCTCCAAATAAATTCATTTTGAAATTTATCAAAAATGACCCAAATGCAACCATATGGATAAATTTGCATCTAAACAATTTATTTTGGAACAACAAATTTTGTGGAGCTTACCCATGACATAGGGAGCCCACATGAATTTTTCCTTAATTTCTGAAAATGCTTAAGTGGCTCATTTAAATAGCTCAAACCTGTTGTTTTACAAAAATCAGAAAAAGGAAAGGAAAAGTTCAAAATTCTGACGCTGGGCCACCCCTGTCAGCTCCTCTCCCTCACCTCCTCACTGTGGCGCCATGCCTCCCTAGCGCCATGCCGTCGACGCGCGCCTGCTCCCCTCGTGGCCGCTCTCCCCTGCTTGTGGATAAGGAGGCCTCCCTGCTGCCGAGTCTCTCTCCCCAGCTCACCTGCCCCCTCCCCTTCCCTCCTCCCTCCGAACCCTAGATCGAGCCTCAGGTTCACCATGGCCGCCGCCGTCCCTTCCAAATCGCCGGCGACCGAGGACGCCTCGGAGCAAATGGACTCTGCCATCACCTCCGCCTCGACCTCATCTCCCTCTCCATCGGTGGAATCGGGCCCGGAGGCCCGGAGTCGACGCCCGCGTGCTTATCTTCCCCGACACCGGCCGACGCTTTCCCTCGCCGCCGCCGCCGAATCCGAGCTCCTCCGCCTCCGCCGAGAGCTCCGTCGCGCTCAGGGTGAGACGCTGGTCCTCTTGGGCTTTTTCTTCCTCCCCCTCTCCTTCTGGTTCACCCTAGGGTCGTAGGCCGACGCCGGCCGCCGCTTGTCGCCGACGAACTCGCCGCTTCGGAGACCAATCGGTCGTCGCGCCGCCCGTTTGTGGCTCCCTGTCGTTAGGCGCATCGAACGCGCGCGTTAGGCCGCTCCCACACACGCTAGGTTTCCCTCCCCATCTGTGCCACCGCCGGTGATCACCGCGTCGGCGTGCCGGTCGTGGCATTTGACCAGCCACGCGCGCGTGGTCGCCCGGCCTGGCCTCGGCCTGGTCCGGCACTGGGCCGGCCGCTTTGGCCTCTCTCCCGGCCTGCGCCCCAGTCTGGGCCGGCCAAAGGCCGAACCTCTCGGGCTGGTGCCCGGCCTTTCTCCCGGCCTGGCCGGCCTGAGGCCGGCCTGTCTGGCCACACTTGTTTCCTTTTTTTGGAAATTGAAAAGAAATTCAAATATTTGTTATCCTTTTGTATAATGATCCAAAAATTGCAAGTCAAATATCAAATTGCTCAGAAAAACTTTTCCTATCATTTGGTAACATTGCCTTGCCCTTTTGAATAAATAAATTTGCCTTTAATTAAGAATTCCTAAAATGGGTTAAATAATACCCAAATTAGGAAAAATCATAACTTATTAAATATTTATCCAAAAATTATGAATAAAATATCAAAGCGATCAACATGTCAAATGCTATCAAACCATGTACTTATCACATCATGGTCACAAATATTTATTGATGTTATTCATAATTTGATTTAAAAGAGTTAAATCCAAATAATTATTTAAATCACTATTTATTCATCGGGACTCCGAAAATTACAAATGAGGTACCAAAATGATCGGAAGGACAAACCCAACCCATTCATGTCATGTTCATGAATATTGAGCCACTTCTCTAATAATGTAATGATTTATAAATAATGTGGTCACTAAGATAAATATGGGGTTGCTTCCAAATAATTGCACTAATTATTTGGCTCCCCATTTAATTTTGCTATTTAATTTATATGATGGTATCCTTGCATAAAATTGGCATGTCATCATGTGATTGAGCATTGCCCTTGTCCTCGTGTGATTTATTTGTTCTTTGTGTTATTTTTGGGTATCGATAGATTCCGGAGTCGAGGTTAACGCTATCTACCCCGACGAGCCGTACTACACGCCCCGGCAGCAAGGCAAGAGATAACCTAACCTTCTTGGCATCTGTCGTGTCTTGGATCATAGACACCGGGAGTAAAGGATACCCCCTTTTTAGGTTCAGTATGGGGCATAGAGGAGGCCGTAGAATTTCTTCCACCCGGGGGCTTCGTTCGGCGCTCGAGATCTACGTACTAGCAAGCATCACAGAGACACAAGGATTTTACCCAGGTTCGGGCCACCCGGAGGCTAACAACCCTACTCCTTCATGTCTGGATTGAGAGGTGTATCATGGTGTACTTTACAAGGGTGGTTGCGGGTGAGAACCCGGTAGGTGTAGACTAGATGTTGAAGACGAGCAGATCCTGACCCTGAGGAGATCACCTCTCGCCTAAGCTAATCTGGGACTTGTGCACTACCTAGCCTAGCCTCCTTCTCTTCTGGACTTGTCCTCTCCCTTTGGGTGCCTCGGTCCTCCTTTTATAGGCTAAGGGGATACCACAGGTGCACCCTTGGGGCCGGAGGGGTTTTGGCGGGAAAACCCCTCTGAGTTCTCTTTAGGAGGCGACGTGGCCTCCTCTCGTCGAAGTATTCTTCTCAGAGGGGGCAGGTGAGGCCGCCCACCTTTTCCTGAGAGGGCAGACAGAGGCTGACAGCTTTTCCGCCTCTGCCCCCCTTTGGCGCCTCCATCTTCTTGGCGCCCAAGTCTTATAGGAGCTTCCAGCCAGAGCTGGCAAGCTTATCCTCTTCGCGCACTGGAGGTTGGTTCCCGGGAATGAGCCTGGCCTCCTGCCGGGCGTCGGGTCCCCGGGACCTCCGTGCCTGCTTCCGGGTCGAGGGGGGCCCCGGAGGGTCCCCGAGTCCTTGGCCTTGGTTGTCGCTGTCGCACGCGTCGGGACGCCGTGGGGCAGATGGGGGGGCCCATCTGCCAGTCTTGAGCCTTGGCCTTGAGTGCCTCCTTGGTGGGCCCATGTGTGATAGACCCACTTTGACCGCATCAGGGGAACCCTATGTTCCACTGTTGCGACAGTAGCCCCCGGGCATAGTCCCGGCGGCCACGCTCTTCTGCCGCCGGGGCTATGACCAAAAAGAGTCAAAGTGGGTCCCCGGCATCAGGTCTTGAACGTCTTGTCCCGTCCGTCAGAGCCGCGCGCTACGGAGGCGCGCGTCCCACGGGTCTTCTGAACGTTGCGATCCGCGCGGACCGCCAACGCTCGGTTTGAATCCACAGGGAGGAGACGATCGAACGGAACGCCTCCTCGATCCCCACGCCGGCCGGAGCGGTGGGGCCACGACACGACGCATGGGAAGCTTTATAAGCCACGGTTCCAAGGAACTGTAGCCGTTACTCCTTTCCAAACACAGAGATCTCAAAGCACCGCCGGAGAGCACTTCATCTTCGTCTTCGTAGCACACCACAAACCTTCTTGGCCGCCGCGGCACAAAAAAGAAGAACGCCTCCGATCCGATGGCGCCCAAGGCCAAGAAGAAGCCAGTGGCGAAGAAGCAGACTGGCGGGAAGAAGAGGGTGGCGGCGGGCCCCGCCCGGACCGAACCTCCTCCACCGAGAGTGACACAAGCCCTGTACGACCCGAGTGCGTTCGCCGGCGAGGAGAGGATTGCTGCTGTCCGCCAGAAGCTGAGCAGAGAGTTCATCGGGGGCGACCAGCTGGAGATCCGCCCGGGGGCGAGTCCCCTGCGAGATGTCGATGTGGTGACGTTCCATGATTTCTCGGTGATGGGGCTGCTTCCTCCCTTTTCTGATTTCTTCATGGCGGTCCTGGAGGCGTTCGGGCTGCACATGCTTCATCTGCACCCGAACGCGGTGCTGATCTTGACCATTTTCGCACATGCTTGTGAGGCGTTCGTCGGTGTAATGCCCTCCGTGGCATTATTCCAACACTTCTTCATGCCCCGAAGGGGGCGATCAAGATGGATAGCGGGCGGGGTGTCCTTCTGCCTCAAGCAGGAGAACGCAGGCCAATATCCGAGGACCAAGATCCATCCTAGCTGGAAGGACTGGAGGCAGAACTGGTACCTTGTTCAAGCGGGCAGCATCAGCCCGCACCTCCTGGTGCCGACCGCCCCAGCCGAGAGCTTGGCCAACTCGAGAGATGTCAGCTCCCAAGACGAGGCCCTTCTGCCGATTGTCGAGAAGTTTGCGGAGCTTCGGAGCGGTCAGGTGACAGGTGCCATGATCGCCGGAGACTTCGTGCGGAGCGGGATTGCTCCTCTTCATCGCAGGTCCCAACCGTTGTGGGAGATCCGCCAGGGGATGGGGTCTCACATATCACCTGAGTTGCTGAAGGGGAAGATGCACTTCCTGCAGCCGGGGGAGCAGTACGTTCTTCCGGCGGGAGACTTCTCGTTGCTTGATCACGCCGCGAGAGGTGACACGGCGCCTCACATGCTAGGGTGTAACGCCTACGGGCTTCAGGGTACCGAATTCTTGGACCCGCTTCCGGTGCCCCGGTTGACGGTCCGCGGGAGGTCCTGGACGACGAAGATGAGGAAGAGGAGGGCCCAGAGGATCTAGGCCGCACCCCTCCCCCGGCGTCCCCCAAAGGAGAGGGGGAGGCGTCCGCAGGACCAGATGATGCTGGGGTAGAGCCGCCCCTCCCGGCAGCCAGCTCCTCAAAGTCCGCAGGCGGGGCAGAAAACAGGGGGACTCCCTTCCCCGATTCCTGCCGAAGACGGAGGCGACGAGAGCGTGTCGATGCCGGACCCCTTCGAAGATCTTGTGGGGAAGCGGTGGAGCTTTTCCAGCGCTAAACGGGATCGAAGGTAACTCCGGAGCCTACCTTGATCCTTTCCTGCTTGATCAGATCCGCGGCAATTCTGACCGTTGCATGCGCGCTGCAGGTCTTCCGAGTCCGAGAGCTCCCGTGTAAGCCCCACTTAGCGAAAACCACGTTTCACAAGCTGAACCACAATTTGGAAATCATTACAAGAACAAGTACGACTCAAAAGGATAAATAAACATAGTTTCAAATAATTTTATTACATCACAGGGGATCGTACGTCCCGAATACAGCGGAAGCATAACATTCGTCTGAGTACAGACTACATCAAAGGCCAAAGGCCGGAAAATAAAAGAGGTGACCCGCCCACGGTGGTCTCATGCTGCCGCCTAGGATCTCGATCTACTCATCGTAGTCAGCATCGAACTCTACGTAGTAGCCACCATCTGGATCGTCGAACTCTGCTGTCGCTCCTGCATCGGTGAAAACACGGGCACCGGACACCCGATGGTATGAGTACGGGGGTACTCAGCAAGTCTTACGCACAAGGGTAAAAGAATTACGATGCACATGCATTGGCGTTGAAAAGGCTGTATGTGGACTTGCAGCAGCAGCACCTAGCAGCTACAGAAGACACGCTACAACTGGCGTCTAATTAGAATAAGGGAAGAGAGTGCTTGTGCTACTGGGCTAAACTACTCACCAAGCAATACCCGTCCTGAGACAACTCCATCGTATCATATTCCCACGAGGAAGAAGTCCAGACACTCACTCGTTGATCAAGTTTTAACAGATTATTATTTAAAATATGGCTATTTACTAGTCAAATTAGCTATTTAAGATATAAGGTGATGTCTATGATCTTTTTAGCCAGCACATTACCCAAGTCGTCCATAACCGCGGACTCGGCTTTTCGAAAAGATTTAACCCTGCAGGGGTGCCCAAATGTAACCATACACGTTCGATCAACATAACAAAAGGCAAATCAATACAAATGCATTCAATCAAGCATGATGACATGTCAAAAATTAAATATGCAGCAATGTAAAAGCTAACCATTTTATTAGGCAAATTAAAATTAGGGTTTAGCAATTTAATAATCAAATATGGCATTTAGTGCATTTAATTAATTCATTTTAATTGAATTTCAAATTACCCGAAAGTTAAATTAATTATTTTATGCATGCCAAATTAGATTTAAACAGATTGCATTTTTAGCTTTAATTTGATATAAAATTCATAATTTTTGAAGGTGTGGTTCAAAAGTTATAGATTTTACAAGTTTAATTAATTAGCAAAAGATTAAATTATTTTAACCATTTATTTTAATTCCAAAAATCAAATAAAATTCATATTCGGTTAGATTATGTTTTTCTGATTTGAAAACATATTTTTATTGCAATTTTTGACAAAAGAAACATCTGTTATTTAATTATTGCAAAAACAGGACAGAAACATAAAACCAGGGACTAGTTTGTAATTAGTTTTGAAAACAGGGGCTAACTGTAAAAGTGCAGATCTGGATCTGGAATTATTTTTGTCACCGGGAAGGATTCTACCCACTGATTATGACATGTGGGTCCCAGGGGCCCACCTGTCAGGGTCTGGTAAAAGAAAACAAAAAGGGGTGGCTTAACCGCCGGAGGTGGGAATCGATCCAGGGATCGATCAGTGCGTGATAGGAGACGGTGGCCAACTGGGCTGGCGAACGGCTCGTGCACAAAGAAGGATCTCGAGGCCTAAGAAGTAGATATACGGTGTTAACTGAATTTGTCTGAACCCAAGGTTCAGAGTTTTCAGAGATGGACGGCGACGGCAACGCAGTGGCCGGCGTCGACCATGACCTGGCGGCGCGGGTGAGGGCTTGTGCGCGTGTAGGTGCTAGTGTGCGTGTGCGTGCAGTGTGATGCAAGGTGCAGGAGCTCGTGCAAGTGCAGATCACGAGCATAAGGAGCTCGCGCTCGTGCTCGTGCGCGACAGCGGCATCGGCTCGACGGCGACAGGGCACGCGAAGGTGCCTGTCCAGAGCAGGAGAGGGAAGGGGGAGTAGCCCGAGGGCGTTGGTGCTCATCCAAGGGTCGTAGAGGGCAGATCGGCGACGAGGTGGTCAACGGCGGCGTGCAGGTGACTGGTTTCCGAGAGTTTGAGGACGTAGAGGAAGAAGATGATGCCGGCCTTGGGTCTACTCCTTGGGCTCCAGCTCCTGCGTGGTTGTCGACGAGCTCCTCCGCGTGGTCGACGGAGACGTGCTCCGGCTCGGCTACCCCATGGCGATGAAGCTTCTTCGCCGGCTGGTGGTGTGGACGTGGTTCGGAAGGAGAAGAAACGGAGGGAGAAGGAGAGGAGTGGCGGCGGTAGGGAGGAGAGGAAAGGGGGCTAGGGTTGGAGTTGGTGAGGAGCGGCTGGCTTGGTGGCTGGAGAGGAAAGGGGGCTAGGGGGAGCCGGTGGCGTGGAGGCGTTGGTGTGTGGCGACGGAAAAGCGTCGGGGTCGCTGGCATCACGACATACAGAGAGTAGGGGTGCGGGAGAGGTGGATAAAGGCAAAAGGCCGGCTGGGCCGGGCCGCTAGGTGGGCTGCGCGGGAGAGAGAGGAGAGGAGAGAAGAGAGGGAAGGAGCTGGGCCCCAGCTCTGTTTTTTTTTTCCATATTTTCTCTTCTGCCTTCTTTTTCTTTTAACACAATTTGGGAAAAGAAGAAAAGAAAAGAAAAACAGAATAAAACTTTAGGGTTTATGTGTTTATTTCTAAAATATTTGTTATCTGGCAAAACAAAATAACTTTTTAAAAATTTGAATTGCAATTTAATTATTGTGTTGCATGTGATACACATAAAATAACAATTTTATTTTTGTTTGCTTGCTTTTATTTTTTCAAAACCACAAATGCAACAACAATATGATGTCATGATGATGCAAGAATTGAGACAAACATGGAAAGGATTTGGGGATTACTTTTTGGGATGTTACAACTCGGCCCCCCCTCGAAGGAATCGCGCCCCGAGATTCCTAAGAAGTGAAAAGGTCGGGATACTCGGATCAAAGGTGATCTTCGCGTTCCCATGTTGCCTCTTTGTCGGAGTGGTGAGACCATTGCACCTTGAGAAACTTGACGGACTTGTTGCGGGTGCGACGTTCAGCCTCGTCAAGAATACAGACAGGATGCTCATGATAGGTGAGGTCTTCTTGAAGATCGATCGTCTCATGATCAACTGCACGGCCTGGAGCTTTGAAGCACTTCTTGAGTTGGGACACGTGAAAGACATCGTGCACCTTGGAGAGCTTTTCCGGAAGTTCCAACCGGTAGGCCAATTCTCCACGTCTGGAAAGAACTGGAAAAGGACCAATGTATCTCGGAGCTAACTTGCCTTTGATACCAAAGCGGTGAGTGCCTCTCAGAGGAGTGACACGAAGGTAAGCGAGATCACCAGGAGCATAGACCATATCTCTGTGTTTGCTGTCATAGTAGCTTTTCTGACGTGTCTGAGCAATTTTCAAGTTCTCTCGAATGATGCGAACTTTTTCTTCTGCCTCTTGTATGATGTCAGGACCAAAGAGTTGACGTTCTCTAGTTTCAGACCAGTTGAGAGGAGTGCGGCACTTGCGGCCATAGAGAACTTCAAAGGGGGCCATGCCCAAACTTGCTTGAAAGCTGTTGTTGTAGGAGAACTCGGCATACGGGAGGCAATCTTCCCATTTCATGCCGAAGGAGATAACACAGGCTCTGAGCATGTCCTCAAGGATTTGATTGACTCTTTGCACTTGAACACTAGTCTGAGGGTGATAAGCTGTGCTGAACAGGAGTTTTGTGCCCATTGCTTCCTGAAAGCTTTTCCAGAACCTTGAAGTGAAAAGACTTCCACGATCTGAACTGATTTCCAATGGAACACCGTGAAGAGGAACGATTTTTGTGGCGTAAAGCTCTGCCAACTGGACTGCTGAGATCGATTCCTTGACCGGGAAGAAGTGAGCGACCTTTGAGAGACGGTCGATGACAACGAAGATTGCATCATTGCCTTTCTTGGACTTAGGAAAACCTGTGATGAAGTCCATTTCAATTTTGTCCCATTTCCACTCAGGAATTTTCAACGGTTGCAACAATCCTGGTGGTCTCTGGTGTTCTGCCTTGACTCTGCGACAGACATCACATTCTGAGACATAGCGGGCAATTTGACGCTTCATTCTGGTCCACCAATATACTTGCCTGAGATCCTGATACATTTTGGTGCTTCCTGGATGGATAGAAAGAGGAGTGTCATGAGCTTCTTTGAGGATCAGCTCTCTCAAGGTTTCGAGTTTGGGAACCACAATGCGTCCTTCAAACCGCACTGTTCCATTGTTTTCAAGAGAGAAGCACTTATACTTTGCCGTGCCAAGGAGAACATTTTCCTTTATTTTCTTGACAGAAGGATCACGGAGCTGAGCTTCTCGGATTTTGTCCTCGAGAGTGGGAGTGACTGAGAGACTTGCAAGGTAACCTTGAGGAACAATTTCCAGGTTTAGCTCGCGGAATTCCTCATGGAGTTCAGGTTGACTTTCCTTGATCATGAGGTTGTTGCAATAAGATTTGCGACTGAGGGCATCGTCCATGACATTAGCCTTTCCTGGGGTGTAGTTGAGGGTGAGATCGAAGTCTTTGATGGTCTCGATCCATCTCCTTTGTCTGAGGTTTAGATCTGGCTGAGTGAAGAGGTACTTGAGGCTTTGGTGGTCGGTAAAGATTTCACAAGTGTTGCCCATGAGATAGTGACGCCATGTTTTGAGGGCATGCACGACGGCAGCAAGTTCAAGATCGTGAGTAGGATAGTTGAGCTCATGAGGGCGCAACTGGCGAGAAGTGTAAGCGACGACTTGACGGTTTTGCATGAGGACTCCGCCTAGTCCTTGGAGAGAGGCATCACAGAAGACTTGGAAGGGCTTGGAGGTATCAGGTGCTACTAGGACAGGAGTAGTGGTGAGCTTTTTCTTTATGAGCTAGAAGCTTTCTTCGCATGCGGGACTCCAGATGAATTTCTTGTCTTTCTTGAGGAGTTCGGTGAGAGGCTTTGTGATTTTGGAGAAGTTTTCGATATATCGGCGACAGTAGCCGGTCATACCTAGGAGGCTTCTGAGTTGCTTGACTGTTTTGGGAGTAGGCCAGTCGAGAATTGCTTGGACTCTTTCTGGGTTAACAGCGGTGCCTTTTCCAGAGATGACATGCCCAAGATAGGTGACTTCAGGAAGCCAGAACTCGCACTTGGAGAACTTGGCATAGAGACGTTGTTCTTGGAGTTTTGTGAGGATGAGGCGTAGATGTTCAGCATGCTCTTCGTCGGACTTGGAGTAGATGAGGATATCGTCGAGATAGACCACCACGAACTTGTCGAGGTACTCCATGAAGACAGAGTTCATGAGACGAGAGAAGGTTGCTGGAGCATTTGTGAGACCGAAGGACATCACGGTGTACTCGTAGAGACCGTAGCGAGTGGTGAAGGCTGTTTTAGGGATATCTTCTTTCCTGATTTTTATTTGGTGATAGCCCATTCTTAGGTCCATTTTAGAGAAGACCTTTGCACCGGCAAGTTGATCGAAGAGATCATTTATTCGAGGAAGAGGATATTTGTTCTTTATTGTGCGAAGGTTGACAGGACGATAGTCAACGACAAGACGACTTGTTTTGTCCTTCTTCTTCACCAAGATGGTGGGGCATCCCCACGGAGACGAACTTGGTTGGATATAGCCTTTGCTTTCTAGGTCCTCGAGCTGTTTCTTGAGCTCGATCAGCTCAGGGGGACCCATTTTGTAAGGCCTTTTGGAGATAGGAGCGGTTCCTGGTTCAAGCTCGATGACGAATTCAACAGCTCTGTCGGGTGGCATGCCCGGGAGCTCCTCCGGAAAAACATCAGGAAAGTCACAAACGACTGGAACATTTTGGATTGCTTGGAGAGGATCGACGTTTAGAGCAAAGAGCTGGACAGAAGGTGGAGAGTTTGGAGAATAGACTATCTGGCCAGAGGGGTGAGAGAGAGAGTGACCGTCGTCGTGGCACAGTCGATTTGGGCTTTATTGTCTTTCAACCAATCCATGCCTAGAATGACGTCGATGTCTGAATTTCCAAGAACTATGAGGGAAGCAAGAAACAAGTGACCTCCGATGAGAATTTCATTGCCATGACTTATTTTGGAAGACAACATCCGACCTCCGGGAGAGTGTACATTTAGAGCGGCAGGTAAAGGATCTAAGGATAGCTCATGTTTTTCCGTAAACCTTTTTGATACGAAAGAGTGGGAAGCACCAGTATCGAAAAGGACTTTTGCATCAGCTGAGTTTACTGAGAGTGTACCGAGCACAACTTCTGGAGCTTGCTGAGCTGCATCAGTGTTGAGGTGGTTGACCCTGGCTGCACGTCCCTGAGGCCTAGTGTTGGCGTTGAGAGGCCTCTGCGGGGCAGGTGCACGCACCATCGCCTTTGTCGGAGCAGGGCTAGGCTGCGGTGGTGGAGGTAGAAGGTTCTGCGGGCACTGAGGTGAGATGTGGCCCTCCTGGCCACACTTGTAGCAGGTCGGTGCAGGACGAGAACCCGTCAGCCTTGGCGGTGCCGCGATGGTCCTGGGAGCAGGGGTGGGCGGGCGTGGAGCAGACCCTGGAGTACCCGGAACGTAGGTGCCACGTGCGAGGGCACTGTTGGGCACCCACACTCTGCGCTTCTGACGTGGTGCGCTGCTCTTTCCTGAGGAAGAGCCACCATCACGAGCGTGCTTGCGAGACTCCTCAAACACAGCACGTCCGTGCTCGGCCTTGAGCGCAGTGTTGACAAGCTCCTCGAAGTTTTGCATCTTGATGAGGTTGAGCGCGTACTTCAGTGCCGGGTTGAAGCCCTTGCGGAAGCGAGCTTGCTTCTTGGCATCAGTGGACACCTCGTCTCCAGCGTAGCGGGAAAGGTTGTTGAAGACCCGACTGTAGCTGAGGACGTCCATGTGGCCCTGTGTGAGCGAGCAAAACTCCTCGCGCTTGCGCTCCATGAGTCCGTCGGGGACGTGGTGACGTAGGAAGCTGGCCTTGAACTCCGGCCAGGTGGTAGTTGTGCCGGGAGCTCTCATCGCCTGGCGGTTCTCCCACCACGAGGCCGACTCGCCGCGTAGGAGGAAGGTGACGAAGGGCACGTGGTCGTCAGGAGCCACCCGTGCCGTGAGAAGGGTCCTCTCCATCTCGCGAAGCCAGTCGTCCGCGTCGGGAGGCTCAATCGGAGAGGCGAAGATCCTGGGGTTGAGGTTGAGGAAGTCCTTGAGTGAGACGCGGCCGTTGCCCTCGTTGCGGTTGTTGTTGTTTTGCATCATCTGGTTTGCTTGCGTCTGCGCCAACTGCGCCACCACTTGCGTCAGCTGCGTCAACATCTCCGAGAAAGGTGGCGGAGGGGGCGGAGGTGGGTTGCTGTTACCCCTCGTCATCCTGAGGATAACGACAACATTTGTAAGCACCAGATAAAGATAACAGATTTTTCGGAAGATTAGATAGCAACAGATAAACAAGGATAGACATTAGATGCACCGAAAAAGATTCAACACCGGAGTAGGAAAACAAAGATGAAGTGACCGAAGCAACATTTCTTGACCAATTCACGACTGCAACCTGAAGGTACTATGGAAAACCCTGAACACGTGAAACCCTAATTTTGAAAAATTAGGAAAGGAGAGAAAAATTCGTTTCACTTCCTTACAAGAAAAAGGGAGGGTGGGTGGGGAAAGAAGAAAAGAGAACAGAGTTCCTACTCTCATGTTTAATTTTTCCTGAATAGCTATTAAAATAATTTCTAGACTCAACTACGACCAGTAGAAAAAGGTTCCTAAAGGCGGTCCATGCTCTGATACCAATTTGTAAGCCCCACTTAGCGAAAACCACGTTTCACAAGCGGAACCACAATTTGGAAATCATTACAAGAACAAGTACGACTCAAAAGGATAAATAAACATAGTTTCAAATACTTTTATTACATCACAGGGGATCGTACGTCCCCAATACAGCGGAAGCATAACATTCGTCTGAGTACAGACTACATCAAAGGCCAAAGGCCGGAAAATAAAAGAGGTGACCCGCCCACGGTGGTCTCAGGCTGCCGCCTAGGATCTCGATCTACTCGTCGTAGTCGGCATCGAACTCTACGTAGTAGCCACCATCTGGATCGTCGAACTCTGTTGTCGCTCCTGCATCGGTGAAAACACGGGCACCGGACACCCGATGGTATGAGTACGGGGGTACTCAGCAAGTCTTACGCACAAGGGTAAAAGAATTACGATGCACATGCATTGGGGTTGAAAAGGCTGTATGTGGACTTGCAGCAGTAGCACCTAGCAGCTACAGAAGACACGCTACAACTGGCGTCTAATTAGAATAAGGGAAGAGAGCGCTTGCGCTACTGGGCTAAACTACTCACCAAGCAATACCCGTCCTGAGACAACTCCATCGTATCATATTCCCACGAGGAAGAAGTCCGGACACTCACTCGTTGATCAAGTTTTAACAGATTATTATTTGAAATATGGCTATTTACTAGTCAAATTAGCTATTTAAGATATAAGGTGATGTCTATGATCTTTTTAGCCAGCACATTAGCCAAGTCGTCCATAACCGCGGACTCGGCTTTTCGAAAAGATTTAACCCTGCAGGGGTGCCCAAATGTAACCATACACGTTCGATAAACCACACTCCACAAAGGCAAAAGGTATCTCAACACGACCTTCCCCTTCACTACTACATTGGATAGAGAGCCACCTATCTAAGACTGATCCACGTGGGGAGCCCGGCCGAAACTCCTTTGCGGGCCCAAACGTTGCGTGAACGGCTTCGGGAGGATCACACTCATACGATTGCTCCTCCTTCCACATGCGGTAAATGCATGGTCCACAAACCTATATGCGCCCCCCATAGTTGTAACCTCTCATCTTCAACGTGCATCGTGCGTATGCTCCAAATGGTAAACACCCGAACTACTTTGTGGCTCCCTAACCAATATAGCAGATCCGGTACTGAGTTGCGGGGGGTTCCATAAGTCTTCCCACATGTGGGTAGGGCGCTCATTCTTGGATAAGTGGAAAAGAACGGTTTTTCCTAGGTGACACTAGCAAAACAAATCACCATAATTGGCCTTCCGCCGGTGCCTTATCTTTAATATAATAAAGTGATTCCCACATAGCAAGTCTTCAATTATTAAGATATACCAGCTAAACATGTGATAGACCACAAACAACTCCTAAGCATACTAGTAGATAGTAACTGGGATCAAGCATAGGATATAGGCAGGCATATCAGGAATAACTGGACTTCTATCAGGCTATGCAGTTCTATTAGGAATCGTAAGACACAATAGAACGGAAGTCCTAAAGCATGCAAGACAGGAATAGGCATCACATGAGAAAGTTGGGGAGGGGCTGCTTGCTTGATGGCTCAGTAGCCTGGTACTGGGCAAGATCCTCGGAGGTGTCGGGGTACTCAGCAACGTCGTCGTCTACGGTAACCCCAAAACATAACAAAAGGCAAATCAATACAAATGCATTCAATCAAGCATGATGACATGTCAAAAATTAAATATGCATCAATGCAAAAGCTAACCATTTTATTAGGCAAATTAAAATTAGGGTTTAGCAATTTAATAATCAAATATGGCATATAGTGCATTTAATTAATTCATTTTAATTGAATTTCAAATTACCCGAAAGTTAAATTAATTATTTTATGCATGCCAAATTAGATTTAAACAGATTGCATTTTCAGCTTTAATTTGATATAAAATTCATAATTTTTGAAGGTGTGGTGCAAAAGTTATAGATTTTACAAGTTTAATTAATTAGCAAAAGATTAAATTATTTTAACCATTTATTTTAATTCCAAAAATCAAATAAAATTCATATTCGGTTAGATTATGTTTTTCTGATTTGAAAACATATTTTTATTGCAATTTTTGACAAAAGAAACATGTGTTATTTAATTATTGCAAAACCAGGGACTAGTTTGTAATTAGTTTCGAAAACATGTGGGTCCCAGGGGCCCACCTGTCAGGGTCTAGTAAAAGAAAACAAAAAGGGGTGGCTTAACCGCCGGAGGTGGGAATCGTTCCAGGGATCGATCAGTGCGTGATAGGAGACGGTGGCCAACTGGGCTGGCGAATGGATCATGCACAAAGAAGGATCTCGAGGCCTAAGAAGTAGATATACGGTGTTAACTGAATTTGTCTGAACCCAAGGTTCAGAGTTTTCAGAGATGGACGGCGACGGCAACGCAGTGGCCGGCGTCGACCATGACCTGGCGGCGCGGGTGAGGGCTTGTGCGCGTGCAGGTGCTGGTGTGCGTGTCCGTGCAGTGTGATGCCAGGTGCAGGAGCTCGTGCAAGTGCAGATCACGAGCAGCAGGAGCTCGCGCTCGTGCTCGTGCGCGACAGCGGCTTCGGCTCGACGGCGACAGGGCACACGAAGGTGCCTGTCCAGAGCAGGAGAGGGAGGTGGGAGTAGCCCGAGGGCGGTGGTGCTCACCGAAGGGTCGTAGGGGGCAGATCAGCGACGAGGTGGTCGACGGCGGCGTGCAGGTGACAGGTGGCCGAGAGGTTGAGGACGTAGAGGAAGAAGATGATGCCGGCCTTGGGTCTACTCCTTGGGCTCCATCTCCTGCGTGGTCGTCGACGAGCTCCTGCGCGTGGTCGACGAAGACGTGCTCCGGCTCGGCTACCCCATGGCGATGAAGCTTCTTGTCCGGCTGGTGGCGTCAAGGTTTTGGATTTCGTTTTGCAAAATTTACCGGGCTTGGGCGAAATGGGCGAAATTCGGATTTTTTAAAAAAATTCGGAAAATCTCGGACGAAAATGACTAACCAAAATTTGAAATTTATGTCGAAAAATGGCTGAAAAATGGACGAAAAATGAGCGAAATTTGTGTAAAAATTTGAAATAATTAAGAACAAGATTGTATAGCAGAATATTTAGCAAAATACACATGCACGAATCACATATCACAATCTATGCATCATAAAAACGATATAAAGCAGAGTTTGAAATTCAGAGTAACACTAGTACATATAAGATTAACCATCCAGAGATAACATTATAAATATCCAGAAATAACAATAGAGTAGTTGAAATGAACCATCAAATGATCACAACAGATAGTCCAACAACGCAGTTCAGATCAATAGGCTACTTAACAGTTCAGATCAGTAGTCCAAATAAGCATCCAAAATAAGTACGTAACAGTCCAGTGCGTGATCAAAGCCAGCGCATTCATCTGCTGCTGTGGCGTTGCCCAAGCCCTGCATGTTGCTGCCACCGCCGGCTCGGTCACCGGCCGCACGACCGCTGTCCAGGATGCCTTCACGATTCATAGCCGTGGATGAAAAAGGAGAGCAAGGAGGAGGATGGGAGTGGTGTGTGCTCGAGGAGGAGGAGGAGGGAGATGGGCGGAGGCGGAGCTGCGGCAGCTGCCCCGCCTCCTCGCTTGGGTTGCCTGCAGCCGCCGCACAAGTGACTGGAGAGTGGGAAAAATGAATTAGGGTTTAGGGTGGAGCTCGGTTTGTGTTTTTATACCACAGGGGTCTATCTATGGGCCATACTGGACCTTGGGCCGGGCTGTAATTTCAAATGAGGCCGAATTTTTTTTGACCGGATTGTACTAATACCGGGCCCAAACGAAATGGGCGAATTTCGGACGAAATTTTTTTTTTCGGGCGAAATCCAAAACCTTGGGTGGCGTGGAGGTGGTTCGGAAGGAGAAGAAACGGAGGGAGAAGGAGAGGAGTGGCAGCGGCAGGGAGGAGAGGAAAGGGAGCTAGGGTTGGATTGGTGAGGAGCGGCCGGCTTGGTGCCTGCTTTATAGGGGGAGCCGGTGGCGTGGAGGCGTCGGCGTGCGGCGACGGAAAAGCGCCGCGGTCGCTGGCATCGCGACGTACAGAGAGAAGGGGTGCGGGAGAGGTGGATAAAGGCAAAAGGCCGGCTGGGCCGGGCCGCTAGGTGGGCTGCGCGGGAGAGAGCGGAGAGGACAGAAGAGAGGGAAGGAGCTGGGCTCGGCCCAGCTCTGTTTTTTTTTCCATATTTTCTCTTCTGCCTTCTTTTTCTTTTAACAGAATTTGGGAAAAGAAGAAAAGAAAAGAAAAACAGAATAAAACTTTAGGGTTTATGTGTTTATTTCTATAATATTTGTTATCTGGCAAAACAAAATAACTTTTTAACTTGCCTTGTCTAAAAAGATTTTGGTTTTTTTAGAAATTTGAATTGCAATTTAATTATTGTGTTGCATGTGATACACATAAAATAACAATTTTATTTTTGTTTGCTTGCTTTTATTTTTGCAAAACCAGAAATGCAACAACAATATGATGTCATGATGATGCAAGAATTGAGACAAACATGGAAAGGATTTGGGGATTACTTTTTGGGATGTTACATCCCAGAAGCGCGTCCGAGTGGATGAAGATGTCAAAGCAGGGGAGGCCGTGGAAAGCCCCGTGGTAACTGCAAGGGAGCATCCGCCCCCCAGCAGAGCCTCTCCGGGAGCGGAACTCCCGGAGGCAAGGGACGCGGGGTCGCTATCGATGGCAACCCGGACATCACCCATCTGTGAGCAGGAGCAAGCGCCCCTGGGTCGGGACCCGGCCGCCTCGGTGCCACGTCCAGGTAAAGCTACCCGGAGTTGCTACTGTTGTCCCCGGGGAACCCGGAGGTTCCCAGAGGTTGACTTTTCGTTTGTCGATGCAGAGCCTGGGGCGGTGGACCGCGCTGAGGACGGAGGTTATGTCGAGCCCCCAGTGGCCCGCCCTGAAGCTGATGCCGATGGAGCGGAAAACCGCGCCGGGGGCGAAGGCGATGTTGAGCCCCCGGCGTGTCGCACTGATCCCAACGCAGAGGCCGAGCAAGCACCCAGCGATGCTCTGGCGCCGGAGCCCGCGGTCCCCCGGCCTGAGCAGCGGACGGCAGCCCCAGAGCCGCAGTTCACATGGACGTTTCCCAACGTCAGGGATTTCCTGGCCTGCGCGGAGGCCGAACTTAGGCAGCAGGAGCCAGCACCTTCCTCCGGGGAGGAAGCCGTGCGGGCCCGCGAGGAGCGAGTGGCGATGGAAGAAGAGCTGCTCAACTCCCGGGAGCAAAGACTGTCCCTTCAGCAAAAGAAGTTACAGGAGCGTTTCCGAGAGCTCGAAGCCCAGAAGAAGGCCTTCCTCGAAGCGGAGGAGGCGTACCAGGCCAGGGCGGCCCTCGACGAAGAACGCCTGGAGCAAGGGATGCTGAACGTGGAGGGGTGGACTCGCATGGAGGTGGAGGCAACGACGGAGGAGACCATCCAAGAAAAGAACGAGGCCATCCGGTCAAGGGATCGGAAGATCTCTAGACTGAAGGAGGACCTCGCCCACGAGAAGAAACGCCGGGAGCAAGCTCGAGAGGACATTCGGAGGGTCCGAAGCGAGCGAGATGGCCAAGCGTCGAGAATAGCGGCCCTGCTGGCCACTATCGACACACAGAAGACGGCCCTGGCCGCGGCCGAGGAATCCAAGAAAAGCTTGGGCGCCCATCGAGTCGAGCTGGAGAAGAAGATCAAGATCTTGGAAGAAGCGGTGAAGTTCCGGGACGAGGCCGCCAAACGTATGGCCATCGTGCGCCAAGACAAAGCCAAGAAGCTCGCCGAAAGCCTGGCAACCGCGGATACGAGCAAATCGCAGGCCCAGATTGCCTGGGACCGCCACGAGAAGCTGTCCGATCAGCTCAAAGAGGTGCAAGGGGACCTGGCAAAGGCTAAGGAAGCACATGCCAAGGAGACGAGCGACTTCCGCCGGCATTGGCAGGGGAGCAACGAGACCTTGCTCCATATGCACCCCTGGGTCCTGAAGATCATCGAAGGGCTGGCGGTGCTGAAGGTGAAGGGCCTGCCTGCCCTCCCGTCGGAGCGCTCCTACTCCCTTCGGTGTTACCCATCGTTCTTGGAGCTTGTGGCCTCGAGCATCAGTGGCCTTAAGGACAGCGTGAACAGAGCCACCCTCCAGGACGGGAGGGTTGCTACCCGGCAGGTGGCCACCCAGTTCGTCGCGGCCCTCTGGCGACATCGCCAGCCGCCTCCTTCCTTGTCCGATCTGCAGGGTCTAGCCCCCGGGATGTTGACCGACCACGAGGTGACCCACCATGTAGACGAGATCATGGAGCACTTCTCCCGCGAGGACGACAATCGGTCCTGAAAGTGGATGGAGCAACACCAAGAAACGTGAACTGTGTTTTGCGTATTTTGCACCTTCCTGAATGTAAATAACTTTTCCCAAGTTTTATCCGTTTTATTGCACCCGTGGGGGCTTAACGCTCTCGGGAAGGGTTAATGAGTGTGAGAGCTAACCAGCCGTGTGCACTCAGACGGATCTGAGCCACCGACACAGGGCGCATCCCCCCAAGAACCCACCGTTTTTTGACCGTCGCAAACCTCAGCCCACGATTCCACTGCCCGAGGGAAACGGACAGCTTAGTCGCGGAGGCGCCACCTCAAAACAACGCCCGCTTTCGTCTTAGCCAAGATGCATAAAAAAGAAGCAACGAAGGAAAAGCCCATGCAAGAACGTTTCATACTTAGCTCAATGTCGACCTCCTTTTGGCTATTTCAGCAATCGTTTCGTCGCGCTGCCGCCAGAGCGGGTCTTCTATGCCGCTTTTAAGACACAACTCTGCCCCGCCTGCGGTTACCCGCGGGGCTAGGAATTCCCGCTGAAATAGCCGCCTGCCCAGTCATCCTTACTGGCACAGGACCTTATTGCTGGGGCCCGTGACCCCGATCCTGAGACCTTCATGTTCCTGACACCGCATGAGGGCGCGTCCACTTGCTGACATTCTTATGATGTCGGTCCGGAGACCCCCTTTTCACTCCTGGCGCCGTTTGAAAGCACGCCCGCCTTGCTGACACCTTTGCTGTGCCGGTCCGGAGACCCTTCCTGGCTCTTTTTCATTGTTGCTCGGAGGCCAACCATTTTGCAATCCAATACTTTTGCGGCGGCCCACTTGGTCCTGGGCGTATTGTCACGACGTGACCCGGGAGGTCCCATTCCGGCTGACTTCCGTTGAAGTAGGGTCGATCCCAGTCAGAGGCTGCCATGAGGGGACCCGTGGGGGTCACTAGTGGTGAAGGCGGGTCGTCGGTTTGGGTGGAGGCGTTTGCAACATCTTTTGATGTTTTCTTCTTTTTCGGGGTTTTCTTTGGTTTCAAATTTGAAGGGCAATCCCGTCTGAAGTGACCAAGTGATCCACAGATGTAGCATCCTTCGTCCCTTGGGCGCTTTCTGAGTTCGCGGCAGTCATCGATGTGGTGCTTGTCGGTTCGATGGAATGAGCACCAGAGTCCCAGTTGTCCATCTTCGCCCAAGGGGAGTTGGACTTCTTGCGGCACGTAGGGTTCGTCCCTTATGACCCCAATTTCTTGACCTTGAATATGACGCTCCTCCTCCAACGGGAGAGTCGACGGGGAAGTTTCTAAGCAGAGCTCTTCCTTCACCACGCGCGTCCGCGGGGAGGGAGGGGCGTCAATGCCTGTACTACTTCCCGGGGGAAAGCCTCCACTTGCAGCTGCATCGGCCCGAGCCACCGGGGACATGAATCGAATCCCGCTGGCAAGACGTTGCGCGGATGGCGTCACTGAAGCTTCCTCGGGGTCGAAGCCAAGTCTCGGGTACCGTAGGTACTCCTCACTGGACTTGGCCTTCTTCTTCCGCGCCATCCCTACTGGAGAACTTGAGGTCGACGGAGACCTTGTCGATGACCTTGAGCTCGACGGAGACCTTGTCGATGACCTTGAGCTCGACGGAGACCTTGTCGATGACCTTGAGCACGACGGAGACCTTGTCGATGACCTTGAGCTTGACGGAGACCTTGTTGATGACCTTGAGCTCGACGGAGACCTTGTCGATGACCTTGAGCTCGACGGAGACCTTGTCGATGACCTTGAGCTCGACGGAGACCTTGTCGATGACCTTGAGCTTGACGGAGACCTTATCGATGACCTTGAGCTCGACGAAAACCTTGTCGATGACCTTGAGCTCGACGGAGACCTTGTCGATGACCTTGAGCTCCACGGAGACCTTGTCGATGACCTTCAGCTCGATGGAGACCTTGCCGATGACCTTGAGCTCGACGGAGACCTTGTCGATGACCTTGAGCTCGACGGAGACCTTGTCGATGACATTGAGCTCGACGGAGACCTTGTCAATGACCTTGAGCTCGATGGAGACCTTGTCGATGACCTTGAGCTCGACGGAGACCTTGTCGATGACCTTGAGCTCGACGGAGACCTTGTCGATGACCTTGTGGGAGATCCGACCGAAAGATCCGGAGGATCTGGCGCACCAGATCTCCTCAAAGATCTCGAAGCCGATGATGAACTCGAAGTCGACAAAGAAGAAATCAGCACTTGTGCCCCCTACCTGGCACGCCAGATGTCGTGTCTTGGATCACGGACACCGGGAGTAAAGGATACCCCCTTTTTAGGTTCGGTATGGGGCGCAGAGGAGGCCGAAGAACCTCTTCCACTCGGGGGCTTCGTTCGGCGCTCGAGATCTACGTACTAGCAAGCATCACAGAGACACAAGGAGTTTACCCAGGTTCGGGCCGCCCGGAGGCTAACAACCCTACTCCTGCATGTCTGGCTTGAGAGGTGTATCATGGTGTAGCTTTACAAGGGTGGTTGCGGGTGAGAACCCGGGAGGTGTAGGCTAGAGGTTGAAGACGAGCAGATCCTGACCCTGAGGAGATCAGCTCTCGCCTAAGCTAATCTGGGACTTGTGCGCTACCTAGCCTAGCCTCCTTCTCTCCTGGACTTGTCCTCTCCCTTTGGGTGCCTCGGTCCTCATTTTATAGGCTAAGGGGATACCACAGGTGCACCCTTGGGTCCGGAGGGGTTTTGGCGGGAAAACCCCTCCGGGTTCTCTTTAGGAGGCGACGTGGCCTCCTCTCGACCAAGTATTCTTCTCAGAGGGGGCAGGTGAGGCCGCCCACCTTTTCCTGAGAGGGCGGACAGAGGCTGACAACTTTTCTGCCTCTGCCCCCCTTTGGCGCCTCCATCTTCTTGGCGCCTAAGTCTTCTAGGAGCTTCCAGCCAGAGCTGGCAAGCTTATCCTCTTCGCGCACTGGAGGTTGGTTCCCGGGAATGAGCCTGGCCTCCTGCCGGGCGTCGGGTCCCCGGGACCTCCATGCCTGCTTCCGGGTCGAGGGGGTCCCCGGAGGGTCCCCGAGTCCTTGGCCTTGGTTGTCGATGTCGAACGCATCGGGACGCCGTGGGGCAGATGGGGGGGGGGGGCATCTGCCAGTCTTGAGCCTTGGCCTTGAGTGCCTCCTTGGTGGGCCGATGTGCGATGGACCCACTTTGACCGCATCAGGGGAACCCCATGTTCCACTGTTGCGACAGCATCTAGCATCCAATTGTTTTGCAAACTTATTTTATCCACCATAATATTGCATGCGATTCCAATGTCTCTTTTGATCAAGATTTAGAGTATCCTATGAATGCATGTTTATCCCCTGAACCATCACATGTTTCCCCTCCTATAAACCCTAGGTTTGATGTGTTGGCCGGAGACAAAGATATAATTGGTGTTATATATGCTTAGCTATGCTTAGCCATGCGTAATCAAATGATATATTTTTGTCCGGTGATTTAATTCCATTATTATGAATGGTGGTGGAATGTTCGGACATGATGGTTACTTGTGGTGGATAATTAATTTGCTAAAAGGCTTGGATGAGTTGCCATCGGGGATGGTGTTTTGCCTCATTCTTGCCGCCTAGGAGGAAAGTGCTTTTAGCTAGAACCAAGAACCGAGCGTGCTGCCATTGGTGGGTGTATGGGCGCCTTACTAACTGAATAACTTGTGCGGGCATATCCCAGGGTCCTCTAGTTCGGTTTTCCATTTGCATGTGAGTTGAAAAGATGATGTTGATGAGGATTTGTGTTTAGGACGTGGCGATGGGTCAGGGGCTGAAATAGGCTGGGTAAACTTGCCCTGTGGCCACAGATGACTCTTGGATAGTCTCACGCGAGGTAAAGGTTTAACCCCGCCCGCTCGCCGGCCTTCCCCGGAAGAGGGCCAAGCAGGTGAGCCGGACGGTACCAATGGGTAAATTAGTACACCCCTGCAGGGTAAATCTTTTTGAAAAGCCGTGTCCGCGGTTATGGACAAACTCTTGGGAAAGGCGGATTAGCTCATAGATAACATTAACCTAATTGATATGGCAGCTAAAGATTGCATAATCAACGTGTGTGATAAAGGTTCATTTCCTCGAGGGTGATTCGAGGGAGTGCTTTTGGTGGAGATGAGTGGTTACGGCTACAAGTAAGTTCGACGAGAACCGAAGATGAAATGTTACCCTCTTACCCCTTTTATGAAAAATATTCTGAGTAGACGGTGCAATGTGTCACTTATGACTTGTTTGTGAAAATTAGCTTTATGCAAAAATAACTACATATACAGCCTTAGAGCCTCCGTCAATCATTGGGCCTATATCGCCCTACTAAACTTGCGAGTACGTCGTACTCAGTCTCTCTTTGCTGCCTTTATATTTGTATTTCAGAGGAGGACGACACCGAGAAGCTAGGTGGGTTCTTCGTGGACGTCGACTAGTAGTCCGGGGTTCCCAGGTGGCAGCTTGGGACCGTGGAACAAGCTGGCTGGGATCTTTTATTTGTAGGCCTCTTAGGCCATATATTTGCATCTTGTTGTTAGACAACACTACCCGCTTCCGCTTGATGAATTGTTGGATCTGTGATCCTTTTGTGGGTAATATTTGTATCTTCTCTTATATGAGTTGCTATATGCTTTTGTGTTGTAAAGTCTGCAATGTGCCAGTTGTTCCACATGTCTCGGTCTCTTTACTATACGTGATAGCGATGTCTGAGCTTATGGCATGATCGGGGTGTTGTGTGCCGATGATCCATTGAGAGCACACCTGCCAATGTGTTTTGGCCTGGGATTGGTAAACCCAGTAACCCTCGATTGTGTAGCATGACCGGTTGCACAACGCTTCACTGTATAGTTCTAGGGTCGGGGCGCTACAAGCACTGCTAGTAAAAGCATACCTGATGTTATCCTCTCATCTGATGAAGCAGGGGAAGATTCAGAGGACTGTATTGCGTTGCCCATTGTGCTACCCAATGGCAGAAAGTCTAGGGCGAAAAAAAGGAACCTAGGATGTGGTATGATGAGAGTAGGATCCTTGCCGAAGAACAGTTATGTCTGAAAATGTGTTTTCTGGATGTGTATCAATTTAGGAGGGCGGTGCAGAATTTGCACATATTACAACTTAGGAATTTCAGGTACCACAGAAATTGCAAGGACAGGGTAATAGCTATATGTGTAAAGGAGAAGTGTCCCTTCTATATGGTTGGAAGTAAGATTGCAGGAGAAAAAACAATGTGTATCTGGAAGATGCATATTGAGCATACTTGTCCTCCAGCTGGTGAAATTTGCAAAGTAAATTGCAAATGGGTTGCCAAAACCTGTGAGCAAGCTTTCATGTCAGATCCATGCACAAGAGTTGATACTGTGATTGACAATGCAAAGGATAAATTTGGGGTGGAGGTTCCCAGGATAATGGCATATAGGGCTAGGAAACAAGCTCTAAAAGTAGTGATAGGTGATGATCTGAAGCAGTACACAAGGCTTAGGGATTATCTACAGACAGTGCTAGATACAAACCCTGGCAGCAGGTGCATTGTGACAACCAAAAGGTTACTTGAGCATCCCAGCCCCAATCCAAGATTTCATGGTCTATTCATTGCTTTGGGTGGATCAGTGCAGGGATTTCTAATAGGTTGCAGGCCATTTATTGGTAAGTAGTTAATGCATACAATTATGTTGCAATGCAGACAATTATTCTTTTCATGCCCACTTATTTGTTTGTTCACTGATTTATGCAGGACTAGATGGTTGTTTTGTTAAGGTGCCAACAGGGCAACAAATTCTTGCTGCCACTGGTAGAGATGGGAGCGACAACATCTATCCTATTGCTTTTGGTCTTGTCGACAAAGAAGACACAACTAGCTGGTCATGGTTCCTTACACAACATAAACTTGCAATTCATGGGGACTCAGGGGATTTTGGCAACTACACAATTATCTCAGATAGACAGAAGGTATGTTAGGGTTGTCCATTTGTATGTATCTTAGGGTCGTCGATTAATTGTCGATGAATCGAATGTTTATCTACATGTCCATTTGTATGTATCTTAGGGTTGTCGATTAATTGTCGATGAATCGAATGTTTATCTACATGTCCATTTGTATGTATCTTAGGGTTGTCAATTAATTGTCGATGAATCGAATGTTTATTAATCCCAGGTTATGCTGTTATGTCCATTTGTATGTATCTTAGGGTTGTCGATTAACTGAAGTTATGTACTCGATATGAACTGTTGTTATGCATTTCTTATGTAATGGATATGAACTAGTGCTATCCATTTGTTATGTAATGGATGTGAACTACTGTTATGCATTTGCTGCCTAATAATATATAGATCATCACACCGACCAGAATTGAGCACAAATCAGACAACACAACTAAAGTTTATTAATCCCAGGTCTACAAACAGACAACACAAATCAAAGTGCTCACATAATTCGGATACAAACTGCTAACATAATTCAGATAAACTCAGATACAAATTGGTAACATACAACTCAGATACAAATTCTAGACTTATTCATCAAAAATTGCCTTCATCTTGTTCAACTTTATCTTGTTCTGCTCTCCAGCCTTTCAGCAAATCACATATGTAATACTCCAGTTTCTTTTTTTCTTCGTCCAGAACAACCCTCTCCTTCTCCACATTTTCAGTCAGCAACTTCAGAGTCTTGTTTTCTTCCATCAACTCAATTTTCTTATTCTCTGCCATGTCCCTCACTTGCACATCCACACCCAAATGTATCTGCATGTTTTTGGCCACTTGGCTATCACTGACTGCCTTGCCCAAATCTATCTGCAATTGCCTTATCTTCTCTTCTAGCCCCTGCTTCTCTCTATTCAGATTGTAATAGGCTTCTGCTTTCTCACAAGTTTCTTTAATTCTGACACTACATTCTTCCTCATACAATCCCCAGATATGAACCAAACATTTCTTCAGAGCTGCTGGCCACTCTGGATCAAGCCATTTCACTGTTGAACACACCTCACCACCCTATAAATTGCTACAATTAATTACCATTTCATACTCATTACAAAGCAATGGACTGTTAACTGAATATATACACATCACAGCGAACCAAAACACACAAAATTTCTAAATTAATGCACATAAATAGAATAAACTACAAGCATGATAGTTAATACTTATAGGTCTTGCACATCCAAGGAACCTCCTACCAGTGTTATCTCCCTCAAATGCGACGTATTTCGCTAATTTCTCCCAGTGGTCGCAAGTCTCTTCACTATGTCGGTCAATGCCGCAGAAATCGGGGTCATGGAGGGTTTCGGGCACCTACAAGAGCAAGGGGACGCTAGTGAATACCGGACCTGCTTCTAAATTGACAAATCTGAGCTCCAAACGACGAATCCACGAACCCTAACCCTAACCCTAGCTGCGCGGTACAAAGGGGAAATACAAACTCACATCTGGGTTCACAGGTGAACCCTCGTCGTGATTCCAGCTGAGCGGGTCCTCGCTGCTCGTCTCGCCATCGTTCCAGGACGGCATGGAGTCGCGGCGGAGGCGGCGCCGGCGGTGCAGCGAGCGACGTCAGAGCGCGAGAGAGACAACGGGTGCGGGAGGAGAGTGACGACCGGTGCGGTCGGAACAGGTGCGGGTCAAACCATATACGCGCCGTTAACGGCCGTCGACTTCTGCCTGTCAAGCACCTGCCACGTAGACCTGACATCGGGATCCACAGGTCAGAAACTGACTTAACGACGGCCAACTGCCCAATCAGTGCTTTTCGTTACACTATTACCGAATAGTGGTGGCTATTTGAAAAAAATTCGCAACATGGTGGTTTTTTGAAACCCTAGCCCCAATTGTGGTGGCTTTTTGCAATTAACTCCTTGAAGTAGTAACCAGAAGAACAGATTGTGCTTCTGTTGACAGCAGGAATCCCAAAGCCATTTGAAGGCAAGAGGGATTGCAGTTTGGAATTTTTGAGACATGAAAAACTTATAAGCTTTAGCTACAGCCGCAAGAATACGTCCAAATGTCCTTTTCTTCACCCCCTGAAGCAGACTGCACCAGATCACTGAATAACTGAAATTCCTCATAAGCAGCTTGAGAGAAAGGTAGGTAAAAGAGATACAGGAGTGAATCTAATTCAGTGATCGAGCTGAAGTTAGTTTCCAAAGATTTTGCAAAGGGAGCTAGTTCAGGAAAAAGCAACTGCAAAGACTGTGTATTCCAATTATCTTTTGAAAGCAAGACCCATTGTGAAGATGACAAACAGCAAAAGTCTTGAAGTCATATGTTTTGTTATAGAGAATGGTCTTACCCAACTACCGTCCGTCTGTTTATGTTTCCCAGAACAATCGTGGCAGGCAGACAGGAGGCTGCATGATGGAGACCAAATTAACAACAGAACCACCTGTTTCGTACAATGATGATCATTTTGCAAGGGCCGTTGAATCATTATGAACGGAAACATAGTGTGGTTGGCATCACAAGGGGAAAGGGCACCTAGGCGGTGTCAGGAAATCCCGGAGCCTGTCATGCAGACGCCCAGCACACCAACACCAACACCAACACCAGCAGGCTGCGGCACAACCGGCCGCCCCAAAGTCCAAACCTACACACCCCATATATCATCGATGACAGTGCGATGCAGCGGGGCACGATTTTGTTATTCAGGAGTTGCCGGGTCCTGCGCCCCCCCCCGGACGTTGACTGGAGTCTCCATATATGTAACTCGGCCATCCTCAATGGCAACGTAGTGCCTAATTAGCTTACCGTCCGCCGCTGCATATACCGCATACTGCGTTCCTTCCTGGCTCTTTGCTTCCTGTCTCTGGTGCCCTGGTTCCTGGCTCTTCCGGAGATGGGAGCGTGTGCGACCAAGTCTGGTGATCTCAAGGTAAAAGGTGAGGCGCCGCTGGTTCTGGATGATGCTGCCGACAACAAGTCCGGCGTAGTTCAGACCGACCCAGCCGCCGACGGGACTCGCCGGAGGTCCCTCAGTGACTTGCTTAAAGAGGTAAACTACAACTTGGATCCCTTTGTTAGTCTACTCCTTGCTTCTTCGATAAACCAGCTTTACAAGGGGCCTCATCGGTCAGGCTTCGATCACTAGTGAAAACTGAAAACATACAGCTAACAAATTTATATTCGCCAGTAATTTAGTTTTTTTTTTGAGGCCGCTAGTATTTCAGTTAGGGTCATGTATTATGTAGAGTCATATGAGCAGATATACTAGGTACGTAGAGTGTCAATAAGTTTCATAAATAGCAGGATTTCTAATATCCCTTCTATCGAGAACAGGCTCCAGAGGCAGAGAAGAAGGCTGAACCAGCAACTGCTTCTGCTGATGACACCGGAGCAACAGAGGAGCAGCTCACAGTCCAGCCCTCCATCGCAACGACCGAACAAGACCGCACGGCTGAAGAACGGGGAGCAAAGGCTGCGCAGGATCCTCACACACATGCACCGGTGGTGGAAGAAGAGAAGCGCGTGGATCCTGATTCAGTTCAGGTTGCTGCTGTTCCCGCTCAAAGTGTTGAAGAAAGCAAGGCCGTCGCCGATGCACCCGTCTGAAGAGAGATCCCTGAGAATGTTTGTCCTTGAAAGAGGATCCTCGAGATCCACAATTGCATTCTTGTTTAATTATTTGGGTGACTTTTTCTTGTTTCGGTGTGTATGGCTGTATGCATGGCTAGGTTGTGTATCACTCGTATTTACTGGCATGTGACTGTTCATGCTACTTGATGGTAGAGAGTTTACGATGCAAATCATTCTTTATATAAGAGCTCGTCTTAAGCTTCAAAAGCAGCCCACTCGCGTATACATTAGACACATGACCTTCCTCAAATTGGAGAGGTTCGCCGGTTTCTGGGGCGGTCTGACCTTGGACCCGGGACGAACTGAAAAAATGGGCCCAACTGAATGGATTTCTATTTATTTAGGAGTATATAGATGTAAGAAGAATGTATTTTCTGCCCAGAAAAAGAATCTGTTCATCATCTCTTCTTCGATTGTATTGTTTCAAAAACCATCTAGTGTATTGTTTCTGAGTTCTTTGCGGTTGATATTGGAAATTCCTATGAATCTGTAGCTAGGTTTTGGGTTTCCAACACTAGAAATGCTGCTTTGAATTCCATTTGCGCTGCTATTATGTGGAACATTTAGAAATTCAGAAATGATATGATCTTTAATGGTGTGGTATGGATTATAATATCAAATAGGTGCTACGGAGGATTCTTCACTCTCTTCAGAGTTGGAAGATCATACTCAAGGTGCAATCCCTTCCCCAGATCGAGGCTTTCTGTCAGGACTCAGGAAATCTCCAAGATCCTGAGGGAACCTCTCTACCTGGAATGTGGCTGAGCAGGCTGCACATAACAGAAGACTCGGGCAGTCTCAGGTCTCCTCCCCAGACCAACCCACCAAGTGCTAAAAAGAACATCATGCTCAGCCCGGTTTCTCCCCTTGACCCAGGCTGTTGGTCTCCAATTCCTGGGGACAAGCCGCTGAAGAAGCTTAAGAACTCATCGCCGGCCCTGAAGGATGCTTGCAAAGACAAGATCTTAGTCTAGCATGTGCGGTCGACGTCATTCACTAATTCTATAATAAATTTTAGACGTTCATCTTGCTCCCAGAGACAAGTAGGGAAAAGAGCAAAAACCTAGCAGGCCATTTATCATCTTTCAGTTCTATCAAACTCTTGTAATGCGACTTTGTGGTTTCTTTGTCTATGCAATGAAACCGGGGACAAGACTGAACAAAACTAGTTGTATACCCAAAAATGAAATATTATACGGCACACAAGAACAACTGAACAAAACTAGTTGTATACCCATAAATCAAATATTATACGGCACACAAGAACGACTGAATAAAACTAGTTGTATACCCAAAAATCAAATATTATACGGCACACAAAAGTCAGAATGTTTTACGAGTATGAAGAAGCGGACAACAATCGGTGAAACTGTAAAGATCGCACCCTCCCTCCATAGGTCAGAGTAACACCGGATACATAATTTTTTCTTGTCATTTTCCTGCAGTAAGCGGATAGCTATATGTGTTATACAGAAAGTTGTTTTTAGCTGATACATGTTCTCTGATGTCCAACCTACTGATAAGAATTTGGTAAATGAGCAGTGGGCACTAGAAATTGGATTAACTCTTAAAAATATATCAATGAAAAATTTTCAACAAGAAAACTGTTTTTATAAAAAAAAGAGCATTAGAACATTGTTCCTTCAATAACATTGTTTTCACTTATTCGAATATCATTAAATTATCAATTAGTGTTCATAGGTAGGCATTGAACTTTCTGGATTATCAAGTCACCCGAGATTTATTTTCCATATCTTGTGTACACAAGAGGCTCACAAAGTGCGAAGCAAAAACGCCTTGAATCTACTCAAAGACATGCTTGAGAAAATAAAAAGCATACTTTTACAACTAAAATAAAGTGTTGGAACTAAACAAATTCATATACGAGAAACCAAAAGCAGATAACGTATGGGCGTATAATAAATTTAGTAACCAACAAAAAAGATAAACGCACAATGAAAATATAGAATTACCTCACTTGTTCAACCAACAAAAAAGATAAACGCAGATCTCATGTGCTCACAAATCCAGATCTAACCATTTAAACTCAACCCCGCTGCCTACAATAAAAACAAGATTAATAAACCAACTGAAATTCAAAAGGATGTTAAATCAATGAGTAGGCAGGGTAAGATTTTGTGACAAAAAAAGAAGCTACATCCAATGACAATTGCAAAAGAGAACGATGATAATCATTTTACCAAGATATGTTAGGACTGTCATGTCTCATGCACTAGCCAACTATCGCAAAAATCCGAACTGATGGAAAGGCTAGTACAGTACACATATACTGTTACACCCCCTCTCATACCTCAAGACAGGCTCATACTTTGACACAAGCGGGGTTACCAGCAATTTTTTAATAAATTGCTTAAACCAGGACTCGAACTCGAGACCTTCGGCTCTGATACCATGTCATGTTTCATGCCCTAGCCAACTATCCCAAAAGTCCGAACTGATGAAAACGGCTAGGGCAATCCACATATACTGTAACACCCCCTCTCACGTGTGACTCGGGGAGGGAGAGGCCACACGTGCAACCAGAAGAAAGCGACGGTGAAAGTGCATGGTTGCCCCCATGTGTGGTTTTGGTAATTAATTACAATCTCTATGCACTAATGTTTATATTGAGCTACTTGTAGGTGTGTCCATATGCAGTGCTTGATCTCCATTTTTTTGGAATCAAGGTTAAGGGAAGAAGAGTATTTGTTGATCAAGACTAAGTGCGAGTTGATCAACACTCAAGGCCATGTGAAGATATGCCGAAGAGTGCCTCTCCCATATTGGTGTATGGGGGGAGCAATATGCGAGTCTTCACCGAGCGAAGTGCAAGTGGATTGTGCGCAAGGCAAAGGTATGATCTTGATAGGTTTTTTGTTTTACCGGTCTCATGATGTTAGTTGAGAGACCCGATTTTAGGATAGTTAACCGTACTATCAAGAGTGGCTCTCGACCGAGTATCTTGATCGTATCGTTCATAGAGAGCTCAAACATTTGCATCATTGCAATCATATTTATTGGATCTTATTTGCCTCTTATCGTGGTGTGGTCTTGGTGCTTGTCATGACAAGGCCAAGTTCACCGAAAACGGATCTCGTGTGCGTCTAATTTTGCGTTTTCGGTGTTGGAGATTTTGCCAGTTCATCCGTGTAGAAGGTTTCACCCTTCCAACCCTTTGCACAATCTCCCTTGCTTGTTGTTTTAGGGTAAGCTCTTGTCGTCCTCTTTCCAACAAAATTGGATTCACTTGATTCGGACTTCATTTGCAAAAGTTATGGCAGTTCAGGTTTTACTGTTTGAATCTAGTCCGGAAGAACACCGGAGTCTCCGGCCCACAGGACCCGGAATCTCCGGTCCATGGTTTTATCTGCTAAAATGGCCAAGTGTGGCGCGCCTTTGGATAGGGGTCCAGAGGTTCACCGGAGTATGTCCGGAGTCTCCGGCCTGGCCGGAGTCTCCGACCCCTCTGGACCGGAATCTCCGGTCTGCCCCGATGATCCAACATGTGGTGCGCCTCTGGTGTCCTGTCCGGAAGGATGTCGGAGCCTGGCCGGAGTCTTCGGTGTACTTACACCGGAGTCTCCGGTCTAAGCTGCCTGCAACGGCTAGTTTTTTGAGGGGACCTATAAAAGGCCCCCTTCTTCCCCAAATCTCTAAGGTTTTTTCAGCAGCACGAATTCCTCTCTCTCTCCCACCATTGTTGACATTGGAAAACCTTGCCCTCTCTCAATCCCTCCAATGATTCTTGCCCATATTTAGGGAAACAAGAGAGGAGACCTAGATCTACATTTCCACCAATCAATCCCTCCTCTAAGTGAGGGGAACCTAGTGGATCTAGTTCTTGGAGTTCTTTTGTGATTCTCCTATTTGTTCTTGCTCTCAAATCCCTCCCTAGCATTAGTTGATTCGGTTGGATTTGGGAGTGGAGGACTTGACCACCTTGTGTGGTCTTGCCTTTTGCATTTGGTACATAGGTTTGAGTTCCCCACGGTGATACGTGGGATTGAAGTTCGAGAATCTTGTTACTCTTGGGTGCATTGTGTTCCCAACAGCTTGTGCCTCTTGGGTGCATTGTGTACCCTAGACGGTTGGTGGTGTCGCGAAGACTTCGAGTTGTGAAGCTTCGGGCAAGGTTTGGGAGCCCCCGATTGAGTTGTGGGTGTGTGCCCCAAGATCGTTGTAAAGGCTCCGGATTCCGCCTTGAAGGATTCTGATAGTGGAAGGTGAACCTAACCCTTGGGGTGAGGTTCATCGGAGAATAGGGTGAGGCCTTTTGTGACATCTTGAGTAGGCCTTTTGTGGCGAGCTCACACCCCTCCAACAAGACATACTCGCTTAACAAGGAGGAACTCGGGAATACATCCTCGTCTCCGCGTGCCTCGGTTATCTCTATACCTGAGCTCTTTACTTGCAATTTACATTGTGATAGCCTTCGTGCTTGAAGTTTTATATCTTGCTATCACCTTGTTGTTTGTCTTGCTTACCATAAGTTGTTGGTGCACATAGGTGAACCTAGTTTGTTTAGGTTGTTGGCTTGTTAATTTAAACACCTAGTTTTATTCCGCAATTGTCAAGCCTTAAACCGGAAAAGTTTTAATCACCTATTCACCCCCCTCCTCTAGGCGACATCGTTTGTTCTTTCAGACGGCGCGAAAGTCTCAGACGTATGGTGCAAGACAGGATCATACTTGGACACAGGGGGGCTACCAGCAATTTTTAATAAATTGCGCAAACCAGGACTCGGACTCGAGACCTTCAGCTCTGATACCATGTCATGTTTCATGCACTAAACTATCCCACAAGTCCGAACTGATGGAAAGACTAGTGCAATTCACATATACTGTAGCACCCCCTCTCACATGTGACTCAGGGAGGGAGAGGCCACACGTGCAACCGGAAGAAAGCGATGGCACGCATGTCTCAGAGGTATGGCGCAAGACAGGCTCATACTTGGACACAAGGGGGGCTACCAGCAATTTTTAATAAATTACGCAAACCAGGACTCGAACTCGAGACCTTCGGCTCTGATACCATGTCATGTTTCATGCACTAGCCAAATATCCCAAAAGTCCGAACTGATGGAAAGGCTAGTACAATCCACATATATACTGTAACAAGGACTCCTTAGATGTTCACACAAAATGCATCAATACAAAAAAATCCACGAGATAATATTTAGTTTTGTGGGTCAGTTCGAAATATGCATAGATCAAGAAACCACGGTGAAAAAATAGCATTATTTCGTACAAATCGAATTTAAAGAACTACCCCTATTTCTCAATAAAAAATAAATTACATGTTATGCGTAGATGGTTAGTATCAAGATCAATGAAGACACATGTTATATTGCAATGAAATGTATTAAATGGGAAAACATGAAATACTAAGCTTCAAAATGTTCAGATCAGTTACCTATTTCATAGAGTAGGTGATTCTACTATGTTCTTTATGTGTAGTTGTTGCCAGTTACAATAGCTAGAAAATTTATAATGAAAAGATCAATACAAGCACACAAAAATGTAGTACAAAATGTCCAAGCGGAAAGAGCCATAATTATATTTTCAGCTTAGTACAAATATATCGAATTACTTGCCAATTTTCCATTAGTGTTAGACAGAGATCGTATTACATCCGCTGGTTCTAGTTTTGGCATTTGATAGTTTGTATCCTACACGTTTTGTAACCTAACTTGGTCTCCAAATCTCATTGTAATCTGCCGCACCTTGTGCATATATATATATATATGAGAGGCATCGTATGAGGCAGGCCATCGAGCCACCCTTTAATCATCGACTTGCATGGTATCAGAGCAGGTCTAAACCCAAGCCTCCCAAAACCCTAGATCGATATCTACCTCCTCCCCCACCCGCCCAACCACCATGACCAATCCCGCCGATGAAGCAGCCAAGAAGCACGCGGAAGAACAAGAAGAGCAAGCTCGCCTCGCTGCCACTAAAGAGAAATCCACAACCTAATCCTCCTCCTCCTCTAGCAACCCTGCCTACGCCAGCCCCATTAAAACCCAAGTCCCGATCACCCTCGACCTTCAAGATGGCCCCAACTACGCAAAGTGGCGTGAGCTGTTCCTTGTCACCCTTGGCAAGTACGGACTCTCCTCGCACGTCAACGGCACCGACGACCTCAACTCCACCTCCGATTGGGCCCGTGAGAATTACACCGTCCTGTCCTTGATCTACGGCTCCATCTCCCTCGACTTCTTTGGCATTGTGATGAGACCAGGCTCCACCGCTCAATCCATCTGGGACGCCATCACCAACCTCTTCCTCGACAACAAGAAAATCCACGCGATCCAACTCGACGCGGAGTTCCGGAACACACCGCAGGGCGATCTCTCCATCAACAATTACTGCGTCAAGCTCAAAGCCCTCGCTGACTCTCTCAGTGATGTCGACCATGAGATCTCAGATGAGACCCTCGTCCTCACCCTTTCTTCGTGGTCTTAATGAAAGCTACTCGCATCTGCGCTCGTTTCTGCCGTTTCAGGTCCCCTTCCCATTGTTCCTGCAGACAAGGTCTGCCCTCATCCTCGAGGAAACCCAGAAGAAGGTGGACGTCAAGAACGCCGCTAGCACGGCCCTTTGGGCCAGCGGCAACAGCGTCCTTCCCAACACTGGTGGCGAGCGTGCACGTCCCCCGCCACCCTCCAGTGGTGATCGTGGTGGCGGTCATAGCTTCGGACAACTACACGCTGCTTACTCCTCCCTGGGGTCTCTTGCGGACAGTACCTTGGTGGTCGTGGTCACGGTGTCGGCCGTGGCGGACACGGACGTGGTCGGGACTCTCCCTGACAGTTCAACCCATGGACCGGTGCTCCGACACGCGCCAATCTTCAACAACAATAGCCCACACCCTGGCAGCCGTGCCCATGGACTCCATTGTCTCCCGTGGTTCTCGGTCCGTGCCCCACCTTCACAGCACGGCAAGCCTACACCGCATACGGACGGCCCTCCACCAGCTATGGCGTGCAGCCACCGCCTCCGCCCGTCTACCATCACTAATAGGCTCTGGACCCCGCTCTTCTCAATGCCCTGAACAACATGCAGCTCCCCGGCAATGACTGGTTCATGGACTCTGGCGCTTCATCCCACATGGCATCCAATCCCGGTAATTAATCTCACCTCTCTCAAACCCTCTACCTCTCAACACATCATCGTAGGCAACGGGGCAACCCTACCCATTACACACATTGGCTCTCAAATATTTCCTTCTTTTTCTAAACCTCTCTATCTTCGCAATATCCTTATCGCTCCACAGATTGTCAAAAATCTTATTTCCATTCGTTCACTATCGATAACCATTGCTCAATTGAGTTTATCCGTTTGGCTTTTCTGTGATGGCTCTTCCCAGCGGGACCGTGACTCTTCGATGCAATAGCTCCGGTCCTATCTACCCTATGCGCCAAGGTCCCTGCAATGAAGCCTTCGTCACCGACCACTCCACCGGTCTTTGGCACCGACGTCTCGGCCATCAGTCACAACACATCTTTGCCAATAAAGAAGGATCCTCTCCGTGTCACGCCTGTCAATTAGGAAGGCATGTTAGGTTACCTTTTTTTCTTCCCAATCGACTACTACTAGTCCGTTTGAACGTTTACACTGTGATCTTTGGACATCTCCTGTACCTAGCTGTAACAGCCCCAATTTGGCACCCTAAAATATGGGCCAAATTTTCACTTTTTTCTCTGCATTGCATCATGGCATACTTATTTAAATTGCTATGTTAATAAAGCAACAACTGGAAAACAATAAAAGGGAAACAAATCCTTCCCAAAATTTTCAAACCAAATACAATACTCAAATTGGCAAAACCAAATGTTCTTGAGTTTCCAAATTGTCTAGGAAGCTCATGGATATATTTTATAAATAATTGTCAAAGGAAATCTCTTGTCAAACAAAGAAATAATTTTGAGAATCCAAAATTGGTTCAAATCTATTTTTGAATCCCAATTAAACTTTCCAAAAATTCAAAAAAAATTATGGGGAGCCTAAGAATGTTGTCAAAAGTCTCCCTAAATATTTTCAGAATATTTGAATATGTCTAAAGGTTTCATTTAAATAGCTAAAAACCATGTTAGTTCGAAAAAACAGAAAATAGAAAAGAGTAGGGGGTTTTCTGGAAACTGGTATTCCTTCTTCCTCCCTGTAGCGACCGAGGCTCGCTCGACCAGCCCGACGCCATTGCTGTCGCACCCACCCCATGAGCTGCCTGCTCCCTCGAGGTCAAGGAGGACCCCTGGCCCTCGCTCTCCCTCTCTCTTCCCCCTCACCTGCCCCCTGTTTTTCCCTCCCTCTCATCTCTATCCCGAGCTCCACCGTCGCCGCCGCTTGTCAAGCACGGTGCCGCCGCCTGGAGCCGCCCCGCCCAGATCGAGACCGAGAGGAAGCTCCGTCGCGACGACCTCTACCTCCTCGCCGAGGGAATTGAGCCGGGGAGCCCTCAATCGCTAATGCCGCCGTTTTTCCCCGACCACGGCCGCCGCTCCTTCAAGCTCGTTGCCGTCGATCTCAGCCACCCCCTACTCCGCCGCGAGCACCAATGCAACCAGGGTGAGCACCGCTCCCCTCTGAGCCTCCTCCCCCTCCCCCTCTCCCTCTCGCCGTCGCGCGTGCTTGTCCTCGCCGTGCCATGCCGTGGTCACCGCTGCGTGCCGCCCCGGTGCGTCCGGCCTGGTGCCCGGCCTGGGCTGGCCAGGAGGCCGGCAGCCTCAGGCACGTGCCCGGCCTGGGCTCCGGTCTGGGCCGGCCGGGAGGCCGGCTGCCTCCGAAAGGAGCCCGGCCTGGTGCCCGGTCTGGGCCGGCCTGGAGGCCGGCCGCCTCTGACACAGGTCCGGCCTGTGGCCCGGCCTGGGCCGATTTGGAGGCCGGCCCAAACAGTAAAAACTGTTTATTTTAAAATAAATTAAATAAAATGATAACTATTTAAATATTGGTTCAAATTTAGCAAATGATATACCAAATTGCTCAGAAAAATAAACCTGTTATTTACTGAAATGTCCAGTACTGAAATATGGGTCCTAAATGCATGAAAAAGACATTATTAGATAGGCATTGTTCCACTGATCATTTGGATATTTTATTTGCAATTTTCCGATTAACGATGAAGAATTGGTGATTTAAACGGTTATGCAATTTAAATCAATTTAACCAATTCGAAATTAACATCAAAGGAAAATTTATTTGCATGCTGTGATATTAACATAGGTAGATAGCATTTGCTTTGCTGGTCATTTTGGTATATCATTTGCAATTTTTGAGTTAATATTCACCAAGTTATGCTATTTTCAATATGTGATTTAAATCTGCCATTTTATCTATTTTTATTAAACAGCACCAAAGTTAACTCTCAAACTCTCTCAAATGACATAAAGTGGTAGTTCATTGTTCACTGAACATTTTGAGAGCTTAAACACAATTTTTGGACAAGTAAAACTAAAGTTATGCAATTAACAAAATCAACATTATTTCTGCCATTTTAGTATTCAGCAAATAAAAGCAATTTATTTTGACAAATTAAATTAACCAATGGTACTAACAGGTAGACATTTTATTTCTGAGCATTTTGACATATTATTTGCAATTTTTGGACAAGTGGTTCAAAAGTTATGCAATTTCCAGAATTTGAATAATTAACCGATGATTTGCATTTCACATTTTAAATTCAAATTCAAAATTTCATTTGCATGTGTGAGTTGCATATTTGAACAGGTTATGAAATTATGAAAAATTTGGTATGTCATTTGTATTTTTGTGATTTACCATTTAACAGATATTGCAAAAACAAATTTCTGTCAATTTCTGAAATTCCCAAAATGATGAACAGATGACGTCATCACATGTCATCAGCAGGGCAGCGGCACTGTCGATCAAAAATCCGTCGATTTTGTTCGAAATTTGACGGGGGGAGGTGCTGCACTAGGTAGAGGAGAAGGAGTGGAGCACGGGGGAGCGGCGGGTTGGACCATAAGGTCACCGGAGACTCGCCGCCGGCGAGCTGTGGCGGCGGCAGAGAGGGGTCCACGGCGCGGGCACGGTAGAGGACGAGAGGGAGAGGGCAAAGGGGCGGGGAGGTGCGCACGCTCACCCTGAGCACGATGGAGTGGACGGCGAGGTTGGGGATGGCCGGACGGCGACGTACGCTTGCTCGACGGCGGCGACCCGAGGCAGAGAAGATTCGGTCGGCGACGGCGAACCCCGGCCTCCCGCCACGATTCCTTGGCCGGGGATGTAGTAGACGGCTAGGCGGAGCAGATGGAGACGTCGGCTGGCTCCGGGGCGGTGCAGGATGGCGGCGATTGGCGCGTCAAGGCAGCGGCGACGGAAGGAGCTCGGCACCAAAACTTAGGGTTAGGGTTTCCAGGGGGAAGGAGCAAGGGAGAGAGGAGAGAGCTGTTGGGAATATGCCCTAGAGGCAATAATAAAATGGTTTATTAGCATATTCATGTTTATGATAATAGTTTATTATCCATGCTATAATTGTATTAACCGGAAACATAATACATGTGTGGAATATAAACAAACAGGTGTCCCTAGTAAGCCTCTACCGGACTAGTTCGTTAGTCAAGAGATGGTTAGAGTTTCCTAACCATGGACTTGTTATAGTCACTTGATAACGGAGTCATATCATTAGGAGTAATGATGTGATGGACAAGACCCAAATAATAAAGAGTTGCAATTGATCGTGTCACAACAGTTTTTTTGCCAACACTTTTAGTATGCCAAGTATAGTTTCCTTAGACCATGAGATTGTGTCACTCCCGTTTACCGGAGGAATGCTTTGTGGACATCAAACGTCACTTCGTAACTGGGTGATTATAAAGGTGGCTTTCAGGTATCTCCGATGGTATTTGTTGGGTGACATGAATCAAGACTGGGATTTGTCCTTCCTTGTGACGGAAAAGATATCTCTGGGCCCTCTCGGTAATATAGCATCAGAAAAGGTTGCAACCATGTGATTAAGTGTTAATCACGGAGATCCTATATTATGGACAAGTAAAGAGAATTTGCCAGGTAACGAGATGAAACTAGATATGGGGATATCGACGATCGAATCTCGGGCAAATTAAATATCGGTGAGACAAAGGGAATCGTATATGAGATTAAGAATCTCCGGCATCGTGGTTCAATCGATAAAGAACTTCGTTGAATATGTAGGAGTCAATATGGGCATCCCGGTCCCGCTGTTGATTATTGATATGATCATGTCTGCATGTTCTCGAACCCGTAGGGTCACACACTTAACGCTCCGATGTAGCTAGGGTTTACGATGAGATATTTGATGGTATGAACGAATGGTGATTCGGAGTCTCGGATAGGATCCCGGACATCACGAGGAGTTCCGGAGTGGTCCGGAGAATAAGATTCATATAAGGAAAGTGTTTCCGGAGGTATCGGAAAAGTTCCGGAATATTTCGGTAGGGTACCGGAAGGTTCTAGAAAGTTCTAGAGGAGTCTAGAAGTGGGACCCACATGAGATATGGGGCCCACATGGACCAAAGGGGGTGCAGCAACCACTTGGGCTATGCACCACCCAATGGCCCACATGGGCCTAGCCGGCCAAGCAAGGGCCAAGGGGCCCAAGAAGGGGGCGCCCCAACTTGGGGGCCAAGGAAAGGGGGGGGCCGGCCACCCCTCCCCCAAACCCTAGCCGCCCCATATAAAAGGAGGGGAGGGGAGGGGTGCGCCCCATCCAAGGCTTGCTCTAGCCGCACCCCTTTCCTTGCCCTAGCCGCCGGCCTCTTCCTCCACCAAGCGGGCGCCACCTCTCTCCCCGGAGGGCTGCCGCCGTCTCCACCACCATGGCTGATGCACCACCCTTAGATGTAGGGCTGCTGCTGCACCTCCTCCCAAGCCGCACCTTCGCTAAGCCCTAGGGCTGCTGCGCCTTGTCCTCTCCCTCTCCCTCTCACATGGCTTGGCGAAGCCCTGTCGGGCGGAGTACTACACCATCAACGCCACCACAACCGTCGTGGTGCCGAGATCCATCTAGCCATCTCCACCTTGCTTGCGGGATCAAGAAGGCGGAGATCTACATCGAGCCGTACGTGTCGATACCGCGGAGGTGCTGCCCGTCGTGACACTTCATCGAATTGGACTTCGAGGAAATACATCTCCTCGCGACTAGATGAGTCTAGTTGCGGGGATTGACTAGCCAACCCCTGCACCGACAAAACGCGTTTGTTGATCTTCAAGGGTAAGAGATTGGATCTCATCTTCGCTACCTCCATCTAGTAGATCTAGATCCTTGGGGTTTATTCCGTCTGTTGCGTAGGAAAATTTTTGTTTTCTATGCTGCGACCCCATCAGTGGTATCAGAGCCTAGATCTATTCGTAGATGTTGGTGCGATTAGAACACAAGTGTTGTGGGCGTTGATATTTTACGTTGCTACCTTCTCGCGTGCACTTTGCGTCTTTGCGGTATTGTGAGATGAAGCGGCCCGGACCAACCTTACTCGTCCACGCACGAGAGACCGGTTCCACGACTGACATGCAACTTGTTTTGCATAAGTGGCTGGCGGGTGTCTGTTTCTCTTGCTTTAGTGAAGATGCAATTTTCAATGGAAGGCCTTTCAAAAGGATGAGTAAATAAGCTACTACTATATCACCGTTGTGGTTTTGCGTAGATTAGAACGGTTCTATCTAGTTGACCCAAGCCACGTAAAAATTGCATAAACAAAGTAGAGGACGTCTAACTTGTTTTTGCAGAGGGGGTCATGTGATGTGGTATGGCCAATGTGTGATTTGTGATAATGTATGCAATGATCATGTTTGTAATCTTTCGCGACTTGCATGTCGACGAGTACGGCAACCGGCAGGAGCCATATGGTTGTCTTTTTATTTTATGTGACCTGCGTGTCATTGAATCACCATGTAATTGCTTTACTTTATTGCTAAGAGTAGCATTAGTTGTAGTTGCAATAGTTGGTGGACAACCATGGTGATGGCGCCACAATGATGGAGATCGTGCCGGTGATGGAGATCATGCCGGTGCTTTGGAGATGGAGATCAAAAGCACAAGAAGAAAGGCCATATCATATCACAATTATGAATTGCATGTGATGTTAATCCTTTTATGCACCTTATTGTTATGCTTAGATGTGATCGCGACGGTAGCATGATAAGGTGATCTCTCATGTTAATATCAAGATGTGTTCTCCCCTAGTATGCGCCGTTGCCAAAGATCTTCGTTTCGAAGCACCACGTGATGATCGGGTGTGATAGATTCAACGTTCACACACAACGGGTGTAAGCCAGATTTACACACGCGAAAATACTACGGTTTCCTTGACGAGCCTAGCATGTACAGACATGGCCTCGGAACACATGAACCGAAAGGTTAAACACGAGTCATATGGATGATATGATCAACATGGCGATGTTCACCATTGAAGCTACATCACCTCACGTGATGATCGGTTGTGGTGTAGTGGATTTGGATCGTGTGTCACTAAACAACCAGAGAGATGTTGAGTTTAGTGGGAGTTCATTAAGATGAACTGAAATTATCATAAACAAAAGTCCAGATGTCTTTGCAAAAATCCTTGTAGATCATGGTTGACTACGGTAGTCTGTTCGTTGCTGAAAAACTGCGTCTCGATGGGTCATTTTGTTAAGTGGTACCTGTATTTAAAAGAAGTCCTAAACACCCTTGCTCAGCTCTACGTGCTAGAAGAACCAATAGGAGATAAACCCAAATTTTTCTACAAGCGATGAAGAGTACATGGAGTGGTTTTGAACCACCTACTTGAAAGTCAAGTGGATGATGTGCACCTTCATGAATTCTGACCTAAGTAGACAATTCAAGAACTTGATTGCAATGGAGATTGTTGATGAGCTGAAAAATAGTTTTTCAGCACAAGTTAGAATTGTAAGGTTTGAATGTCTGAACGGTTTTCTTTCACCCAAGATGGAAGAGAACACTTGCTTGGAACAACACCTGAGGATAATGCATGAGATACATCATCGTCTAGTGCTTGTTTGGAACCACGAGATGAATGACGGTTTCGCGATAGATGGGGTGATACGCTAGCTTCTCCCCAGCTTCAAGAATTATGTCGGAGACTAGGTCATGGGAAGGGATTTGATCACTTTCTGTGAGTTTGTGTCTCGGCTGCGTCATGTCAAAGTGGAACCCATAGCAAGAGAAGTTGACAATGCAGAAAGTATATAGTGATATACAAGTTATAAGTGTTTAAGTCCAAATTGCAATTGTGGCGGTTCCGATAAGTATTTGATACTCATTCTGTTTTATGAAAACAGAACCTGCTGCTTGAGATTTGCATAAAGGATATGGGAAGACGTTGCGGAATGGTGGTAGTCAAGGAGTTGATGATGGCAACGATCTGTCTCTACATTTATCATTTTGGATTAGAGGATTTGAATAAGTGTTGTAATCGAATTAAGTGTGATTTTGATTAGTGTGTCTTGCTTATGTGAGACGGTTATTCATGTTAAAGACAATGGTTGTTCTATTCTCATGAGTGATCCTTTTTGGAAATCACAAGTTTCGATTATAAGTGTATTATTCTTATTATAATCTAAATGATAAATTGGTTGAACATTTATAAATAAAAGACATACTAATGATATCCAAAACTTAATAATGACAATTGTTTTAGTCGTGCTAAATATTGAATAAACATTTTGATGTTTTATCAATGCGCCTTATTGAAGGAGTATGACTAAAATGCCACCCTTTGGAAGAGTGCCATGAATTGCCGAAAATAAACACAAGTGTTGGTTGTATTTTCAGCAAATGTTAGATGTCATTATTTTGTGTACTCCATCATAAGTGATATGAGTAAATATATGTATTTGTTCGAGTTATGATATTTGATGAGATCAAATAAAATTCTGGAGTTTAGGATATTAAGTTAACAAGAAAATTGAGTCTTTATGATTTGATCAAAAGAGACGAGATATTTGAGTTATATGTTAGTATGTGGACTTGTGACAAGTGTTATCACAAATTACAATGTTTAGAATATTTCAAGGAGTTTGATATGTCCTAAGATATTGTAATCACACACTATTTGATATTGTGTGGTCTCAAAGAAGGGTTTTATTTCGGGGGTTTGATAATAGCATTTAGATTTATTTGATAAACACTCTGTTTAGAAATAAGGATCTATTTAATGATTTGCATTTCGCATATGAGTTATGTGAAACAGTGGTTTCATTAATTATGAGATAATTAGAAACTATTGCAAATAAAGTTTGTAGTATATTCATATGTGACTATGAATAGAGATTCCACAATGAGAGACTAAAAGGGACAAATCAATTGTTGATTGTGTTAAATGTTTTAGTGGATTTATCGTGAAAAGGTTTCATTGATAAAAGAATTGATGGAATGGAAAAGATAAAACCTTGCTTGTTTATGTATCAAGTGGCACATATGTAAAGTGCTATGTTGGTTAAAACTTGACACATAAAGGAATTGATGATGGTGATCATTGAATTTCGGTTTAGCTTGTCTAAACAAAAGTAGGATTCAAGAATATAAAATTTTGTCAGGTTACAAAATAATATTCATGATTTACTTGTCATGTTTGAGAAACAAGACATACCTACGAAACTACAAGAAGAAATAGAAACCTTAAATACGAAAGTGACTAAGAGTCATTCGATGTTAAGTTTAAATCACAAAGTAATTGTTGCTTGATTTTGTGAAAGTGATGTTTCACATATTTATTCCTCAAAAGGTGTTTTGTAGAGAATAAATAAAACTTAAAGCTAGTAGAGTACTAGTGTTCGTATAAAGAGTTCTCGATATTAATAGTTAATTAAGAATTTTGGAGGTGTCCAAAATATCGAGAAAAATACACGAGTGTGATCTAATTAAAATATGTGGTGACATATATTAAGTCAGAGCAGAAACTATTTTCCAAGATCAAAATATGTGGTGACATATGTTTGAGTGGGAGCTAGTTAAATCATGGTCAAATATAATGATAACATATTTCTGAGTGGGAGCCAAAGTGGTTTCACAATTTAATATGTGTATGGTGTATATTTGAGTGGGAGTTTACAACATCTTGTTTGAGTGAAATGAAGATTTCATAAATGTTGTAAATAAGTCAGGAACCAACGTATAACTTATGAAGTTAGTTTGAAACGTCAAATATCCATGGAGATGGATGTATCTATGGAGGATAGATATGTTTGATAAAGCATTATGTCATGATGTTTAACCTAAGTAAGATTTTGAAGGAGTTCAAAATAAAACAAGAGAAGAAAGGTTCATCTGCTTGTGAGAAATAGGTGAAACATTGAGTTGATAACTCAGTACAAAATGATGGTTGGTGGATATGTTAGAATTTGCTATGAATCGTTCATAGGACTAAACATATAAGAACCATGTGTTTGTATATGTGACCCAAGTTCTTGGTTAAAAGAACATGTTAAATGAGGAGTCATTTTTCTATGGAGTTGAGATAATAGAATCTAGAGATTGGTAGACTTGGTTGAAGTCATAAAACCAAACTAGACTGGGGATCTCATGATAGCAGAAGCGCAGCGAAAGCATGATCGGAAATATCGAAGTGACATGATTGCACTGTCGATTTGTGAGTCTACAACATATAGGAGTATATGATTAATTCAAGGATTAAAAGATATAATATTATGGTTTGAGAAATTTTGTTTCAAGACTGAGTGAGTTCCGGGTGCACATGCTATGAGAAAGTCCTCTTGACTGATCATACGTCATGTAGGCATAAAAGGGAAACGAAAATCTCACTCTCTAACCAAATATATTATATTCATCATATGATGATGTGAGTTTATCATGTGATGATATGAGGTTTATCATGTGATGATAAATAATGTCAAATTAGGTGACGTTGACGTTTTGCAAAGAACATAAAGAACTGTATAGTACAGAGCACGGACAGAACCTTTTCCACGAGCAAACATGATCAACACTGAGACTCCATGAGTGTTAGACACCATGAGTGTTGGATCGAGAAAATGTAAACTAGATTATTGACTCTAGTGCAAGTGGGAGACTGTTTGGAATATGCCCTAGAGCAATAATAAAATGGTTTATTAGCATATTCATGTTTATGATAATAGTTTATTATCCATGCCTATAATTGTATTAACCGGAAACATAATACATGTGTGGAATATAAACAAACAGGTGTCCCTAGTAAGCCTCTAACCGGACTAGTTCGTTAGTCAAGAGATGGTTAGAGTTTCCTAACCATGGACTTGTTATAGTCACTTGATAACGAGTCATATCATTAGGAGTAATGATGTGATGGACAAGGACCCAAATAATAAAGAGTTGCAATTGATCGTGTCACAACAGTTTTTTGCCAACACTTTTAGTATGCCAAGTATAGTTTCCTTAGACCATGAGATTGTGTCACTCCCATTTACCGGAGGAATGCTTTGTGGACATCAAATGTCACTTCATAACTGGGTGATTATAAAGGTGGCTTTCAGGTATCTCCGATGGTATTTGTTGGGTGACATGAATCAAGACTGGGATTTGTCCTTCCTTGTGACGGAAAGATATCTCTGGGCCCTCTCGGTAATATAGCATCAGAAAAGGTTGTAACCATGTGATTAAGTGTTAATCACGGAGATCCTATATTATGGACGAGTAAAGAGAATTTGCCAGGTAACGAGATGAAACTAGATATGGGGATATCGACGATCGAATCTCGGGCAAATTAAATATCGGTGAGACAAAGGGAATCGTATATGAGATTAAGAATCTCCGGCATCGTGGTTCAATCGATAAAGAACTTCGTTGAATATGTAGGAGTCAATATGGGCATCCCGGTCCCGCTGTTGATTATTGATATGATCATGTCTGCATGTTCTCGAACCCGTAGGGTCACACACTTAACGC
>QRDG01000118.1:0-57528 GCA_012064385.1 Puccinellia tenuiflora
CGAGGATGGTTGTCGCAGAAGAGCTCAACCGCACCTCTCCCCCACCTCCGCCGTTCCCCTTCCACCGGCTACGTTGCTTCCTTCAGATTCAGCAAGTTCCGCCGGCCGTCGCCGTCGAATCGACTCACAGTAGTCGACGGAGGTACGCCGCACAACCCCCCCCCCCCCCCCGCTCGATTTGTGTCTCCGCCGGGCAAACTCGATGGCGACGGGTGAGGCGACGGGGAGAGCAAGCGGGGAGAGAGAGAGAGAGAGAGAGAGAGAGAGAGAGAGAGAGAGAGGAAACAGAAGGGGATCGGGAGAACGGCTCGCTTTCCCACATTTGACTGGTTGGTCTGATTTTGGACGGACGTGCGGGACGCGCAGACGCACCTCCCGCCACGCGATCCCGATCGGACGGACGGGACGAGTGGGCACCGTGTAAGACAAGGACGAGCCCAGGCAAAATTTAGATTTTGTGATTATTATTTTAGACAAAGCCAGGTTGGTAGTAGCCTAGTACTAGTGAATGGTGATGCGTCTATCTGAATTAAATCATTAATCTATTGATTACTTAATCTAATCATGCCAGGAACGAAATCTCTTAGGACGAGGTGGCGGAGATAGGTAACGGATTAGGTGGAGATCACACAACGAGGAGTATCAACAACTTGTCACGATTCTATTCTCAGTGTCGATTCGCACACAGAATTATGGAAGTTGACTCCACCGATCCAGAGAAGAACTGGTGATGCATGCATGCAGATTTTTATTCCTCTTATTTGATCTTCTCCGAATAATCCGATTAGAATTGCTGATCGGATAGGCAGGTCTTCTGGTGGTGCAGAACGTCACGTCTCTGTTTAATCTTGACCGAAAATCTTTATTTTGAAGTTGGAATATGTGAACTATTTTCTTGTTGTTTAAAGTATTTACGAGGAAATTGTGAAGGCAACTCCAATGGACCGACCCAAACGGACAAAAATGTGTCAGCTTTTAGTCTGTTTGGATGGGGAGGCGGACAAACGTTCGGCCCTTGTCCACCTTTCTCTTACTAGTGCACCCAACGGCAGTGACCCATTTGGTCCACCCTTTTTGTTTCTCGATCATTTTACCGCAATCTACATTGGAACAAATGAAATATTATTAGCAATCAAGTAAATACAAATCACTTAGTTTATTACACCAAATAAATTTTAAAATGTAGCAAATAATTAGGAAGAAAATTCGTTGATTTTCTACATGATTCCATATATGCTCAACCAAATTATTTTGAAGTTGAAAGGTGAGTTGAATGATCACGTATTTCATGATGAAATGGGATAAAATGTTTAAACGTTACCGCTCCACCACTAGTTCAATCAACTCACCCTGATAGTTCCATTCTTGGTCATATATACCGCATCACGCTCATTTTTCATGATTATGTTGTGCATAATCACACGAGCAATCGTCACCTTCCACATAGTGTCAACGCTTCATGTTCTAGCAGAATGCCGAACAATAACCCAATGAGATTGGAGTACACCACTAGTGGAAAAATGGTCTTTGGGAAGGGGGGGGAGCCATTAGGCCCGGTTCGACCGGCCAGGGTCCCGTGAGGCATTGGTCCCGGTTGGGCCAGGGGCATTAGTCCCGGTTCGTGCTGTCAACCGGGACTAAAGCTCCTTCGGAGCATTAGTCCCGGTTGACAGCACGAACCGGGACTAAATAGTCCCCTATTAGTCCCGGTTAACAGCACGAACCGGGACTAATAGTCCCCTGCCTATAAAGCCAGCCAGATTCTACTCCTCTATTATTTTTTCTGCAAGGAGGTGTGAGAGGTGGGTGCTAGTTTGTTTTCCTTTGCTATGCACTAGAGGTGTTCGATGAAATGCCCGAGCCACATTTAAGTTCACACAAAATTATATGAGGTGCCCGAGCCACCCTTAGGCTTTGTCCTCTCTCTTTTCTCCGGTCGATCGAGGTTAATTAGCAACCTTTGTCATTTTCATCTGTAATTGATACAAATTTTGCATGTGTAGATATACGGCGGTTATTTCAGTATTCAAGATGTTATTCTAATGGTATTTGATAAACTTAATTATATGATATGCAGATGGATGAACGACAGCGATGGATGTACGGCGACTGACGCAGTTCCGATTTTATTGCAGGCCTGCATAAATTTATCCATGTGGCTGAGACAAACAAAGAGGATGGTTTTATGCCTTGTCCATGTGTGGATTGTCGGAACGTTAAGGAGCACTCTTCCCCGAGAACCCTTCAAGGCCACCTGCTTCGGAGAGGTTTCATGCCCAGCTATAATTGTTGGACCAAGCACGGAGAAAGAGGGGTTATGATGGAAGACAATGAAGAAGAAAAGGATGATGAGAACTATCCTATGTTCCCTGAAGAATATGGTGATACTGCGATGGAAGACAATGAAGAAGAAGGAGGTGAAGAACAACGGGCGTCAGATGAGCCCGATGATGGTCTTGGTCGGGTCATTTCTGATGCAAAACGATAATGCGATACAGAAAAGGAGAAGCTGAAGTTGGAGGCCATGCTAGAGGATTACAAAAAGTTGTTGTACCCAAATTGCGAAGATGGCAGCACAAAGCTCGGTACCACACTGGAATTGCTGAAATAGAAGACAGAGATTGGTTTATCTGACAAGGGATTTGAGAAGTTACTGAAAATAATGAAGCCGAAGCTTCCAAAGGATAATGAATTGCCTGAGACTACGTACGAAGCAAAGAAGGCTATCTGCCCTCTAGGATTAGATGTGCAGAAGATACATGCATGCATCAATGACTGCTTCCTTTACCGCGGTGAGGAGTACGAGAATTTGGATGCATGTCCGGTATGCACTGCACTGCGGTACAAGATCAGACAAGATGACCCTGGTGATGTTGAGGGCGATGACGAGCCCCCCAGGAAGAGGATTCCTGCTAAGGTTATGTGGTATGCTCCTATAATACCACGGTTGAAACGTCTGTTCAGAAACAAAGAGCATGCCAGGTTGTTGCAATGGCACAAAGAAGAGCGTAAGAAAGACGGGAAGTTGAGACACCCCGCCGATGGGTCGCAGTGGAGAAAAATCGAGAGAGAGAGTTCTCAGACTTTGCAGGTGACGTAAGGAACTTATGGTTTGGTCTAAGTACAGACGGTATGAATCCTTTTGGGGAGCAGAGCTGCAGTCACAGCACCTGGCCCGTGACTCTATGTATCTACAACCTTTCTCCTTAGTTGTGCATGAAGCGGAAGTTCAGTATGATGCCCGTTCTCATCCAAGGCCCGAAGCAACCCGGCAACAACATTGATATGTACCTAAGGCCATTATTTGATGAACTTTTGCAGTTGTGGGCCATACCAGGTGTACGTGTGTGGGATGAGCACAAATAGATGGAATTTGACCTACGAGCGTTGCTGTTTGTAACCATCAATGATTGGCCTGCTCTTAGTAACATTTCAGGACAGTCAAACAAGGGATACAACGCATGCATGCACTGTTTAGATAAGACTAAAGGTACATATTTGAAAAAATGTAAGAAGGTCGTGTACCTGGGGTGTCGTCAATTTCTTCAAGCCAATCATCCCGTAAGAAAGAAAGGCAAGCATTTCAAAGGTGAGGCAGATCACCGGAAGAAGCCTAACCTCCCTGATGGTGATGCTATATTTGGTATGGTCAAGGACATAGAAGTAATCTTTGGAAAGGTTCCTGGCGGTCAATCTGTTCCGAAAGACGTCGCTACCGGACACGCGCCCATGTGGAAGAAGAAATCTATATTTTGGGAGCTACCCTATTGGAAAGTCCTAGAGGTCCGGTCTTCAATCGACGTGATGCACGTGACAAAGAATCTTTGCATGAACCTGCTAGGCTTCCTCGGCGTGTATGGGAAGACAAAAGATACACCGGAAGCACGGGAGGACCAGCAGCGTATGAAAGACCCAAACAACAAGCATACGGATAAAGGGCGTCATTACTTAAGTAGCTACGCTCTTACGAAAGCAGAGAAGGAAATATTTTTTGAATGCCTGAGCAGTATCAAGGTCCCGGCTGGCTTCTCGTCAAATATAAAGGAAATAATAAATATGGCAGATAAAAAATTCCAAAACCTGAAGTCTCATGATTGCCACGTGATTATGACGCAGTTGCTTCCGATTGCATTGAGGGGTTTCTATCGGAAAATGTTCGAGTACCCATTGTGAAGCTATGTGCATTTCTCAATGCAATATCTCAGAAGGTAATCGATCAAGAAAGTCTTACAAGGTTACAGAAGGATGTGGTACAATGTCTTGTTAGTTTTGAATTGGTGTTCCCCCATCATTTTTCAATATTATGACGCATCTCCTGGTTCACCTAGTCGACGAGATTGCAATTCTCGGTCCTGTATTTCTACACAATATGTTCCCCTTTGAGAGGTTCATGGGAGTCTTGAAGAAATATGTTCATAACCGTGCTAGGCCAGAAGGAAGCATCTCCAAAGGCTATGGAACACAGGAGGTCATTGAGTTTTGTGTTGACTTTATTCCCGACATTAAGTCGATTGGTCTTCCTGAATCGCGGCATGAGGGGAGACTTAGTGGAAAAGGCACACTGGGAAAGAAAGCAATGATATGTACGGACGGACATTCTTTCACTCAAGCACACTACACAGTTCTACAAAGTTCCACCTTCGTGGCTCCGTATATTGAGGTACACAAGAATATTGTACGCTCCAAAAACACATGGAGACTTTCGGCAGTTGGTTGCGATTACATCTCATGAATGACACCGATGTTGGAGATCAACTCTACTTATTGGCCGTGTCACCATCTTCGACTGTATTGACTTTCCAAGGGTACGAGATAAATGGGAATATATTTTACACGATTGCCCAAGATAAAAAGAGTACCAACCAAAACAGTGGTGTTCGCTTTGATGCAACAGACGAGAATGGACAAAAGGACACATACTATGGTTACATAGAGAAGATATGGGAACTTGACTATGGACCTACTTTTAAGGTCCCTTTGTTTCGGTGCAGTTGGGTCAACATGAATGGAGAAGGGGTAAAGGTAGACCAGCTGTACAGAATGACAACAGTGGATCTCAAGAATCTTGCGTATAGAGACGAACCATTCGTCCTAGCCAATGATGTGGCTCGGGTTTTCTATGTGAAGGACATGAGCTCCAGACCGAAAAAAAAAAAAAAAGAAAAGATAAGGAAACAAATACATCACACGATGAGCCAAAGCATCACATAGTTCTTTCAGGAAAAAGAAACATCATGGGAGTTGAGAACAAGACAGACATGTCAGTGGACTATAATAAGTTTGATGAAATTCCGCACTTCACAGTGAAAACTGACCCAAGCATCTCGTTACATGGTTACGACCGAAGAAGCGATCATGATCTAAGTATGAGTGTAATAATATATTAAACAATTTATGTATGAGTGTTCTCAAAATCTTTTTATGTATGAGTATTGTCAAATGCATTACACAATATATGTATGATTGAGTGTTCCCAAATGCATTAAACCTTTTATGTAATTTGTATTCGGTCGATTATCTGAAGGATTTCTGTATAGAACAAAACACACGGTTTGACCTGCATACAGCCCAACGGTGGCTCGTGGGTGCCTGTAGCTGGCCGCCGTCGTCCTCAGCCATGTAGCAGCGCGCAGGAGAGCGCCCACTTGCGCATCGTGCCGGCTCCGTTTCACTCTTTCTGCTGCAACAAAAACTGGTGAGAAGTTCGTCGTCGCCTTGGTCCGTCGAGAGAGAAGCCTACCCATTTTAAACGGGCATTCGATCCAAGCAGCGGCAAGACTTCTCTGATGATCTGAAACTGTCCCAACAAGTGTTGGGGATATACCAGATCATCAAAGAAGCCCTTGTCGCTGGTTCCCAAAAGTGTTACATATCATCACAGTTGATGGCTTGTATTCGGTCGATGAACTGAAGGATTTCTAGATAGAACAAAACACACGGTTTCTCCTGCATACAGCCCTACGGTGGCTAGAGAGTGCCCGCATATCAAATGCACCGTAGGATGTATGCATGGAATCTGAATGATTTGTATTCGTTCTTTGCCTGCCGGACTAGCCATACTCTTGTTCTTCATATCCTCCTCATGGTGGGTATTTATAGCTAAAAGATCAGGGCAAATCTTCATCTTTAGTCCCGGTTGATAGCTGGAACCGGGACTAAAGGAGCGTTGATATGTGTGCCTTATCTTCTGCTTGAGATCCAACAACTCACAAGGGCTCGAAAGAAACACACTCTGATCCAACGGCTCATAAGCGCTCGAAGGAAACACACGATCCGTGTGCACATGATCCGACAGCTCACAAGCACTCAAAAGAAACACAACTCTGGTCCAACGGCTCACAAGCGCTCGAAGCAAACACATGATCCGTGTGCACACGATCCAACAGCTCACAAGCACTCGAAAGAAACACAACTCTGATCCAGCGGCTCACAAGCACTCGAAGGAAACACACGATCCGTGTGCTAGCTTCTTGCCATATCACATCTAAACTCATATCTGCAACCTCATCACTCTCCCATGGCTTCCACCGTACTAACCTACTGTCAGGCCGAGGAGCTTTCCGCCTCGAACTACCCCTGCCCGCCCGGCTACCGCGTCCACGTCGGCTGGATGCTGAGCGTCGGAGGCGTGCCGATCCCTCCTGTCCCTCAAGGTGTGGCGCGCCGGGCGGCCATCACGAACCACTACTACCTCGAGCTCACACCGGAGCATGTCACATCCCGAATTTTGGCCCTATAAAATTTTCTTTGACAAAACCAAAATTTGGATTTGGATTTGGACCTTCTGATCTTGGCACCTCTATTTTTATTCCACATTCCCAAAACCCTCAAGGTTCACGAAATATTTGTCTTTTCCTTAATACAAAAGGGGCCTAAAACCCTAGCCTTCCAAAGGAGCTATATCAAGGGTGACTTCAAAAATTCCCCAAAAATTCCAGAGTGATCCCCATCAAGCTTAGAACCCATTTATGCAAAAATATTGGGTGACTTGTTAGGAAAATATTTGACTTTTCCCCTAATTTATTTTCTGCCAAAAACCCCAAAACCCTAGCTTTCCAAAGGGAGTAGGTCAAGACCATCTTCAAAAATTCTACAAAAATTCAGGGAGGATCCCTAGCCAGTGCATAACCCAAATATACAAAAATATTTGATACCTTGTCAAGAAAATATTTGAGTTTTTCCCTGTTTTACTTTCTGGCCTAAACCTTGTTATTTTTGGAAACCCTACTAAAACTTTTCCAAAAATTCTAAAAACCCCAAGGTAGATGCTCCTAACCAATACCTTCCTCCTGTAATTTTTCTAGAGAAATATCTTTTATTTTAGTTGCCCAAAATCCAATTTCCCTTTTCAGCAGAATGTGTTCGATGAAATTTTTGTATAGATAAAGTTTGGTTTTTGGAAAAACTTTGTTCTGCAAAGCTGAAGAGTGTTGAATTTGGCACCAAGTGACACGGTCGGTTTTCCATTTAGTGACCTAGGATGAGAGAAACAAGTTGATGCCGATGTCGGCATGGGCAGGTCATGAACCAGAACGTGCCCGACGGCGCCGCCAGTTCTTGGTCGCCACCGGTGACCTCCCCCGCGCCTTCCCTCGTGTCCTCCAGCAACCACACCTCCTGCACGACCACCAAGGCACCTCCCCGCTCCTCATCCCCTCCCGTGTGCTGCCATCCGCATGCCGACACGCCGCCGAACAGGGCCGCCGCGGGACCCTTTCCCTCACAGTGGCCAACAGCGCGCCGCGCTTATCCACCGGCCGCGAATCCCGTCGTCTAGGAGCAGCTCCACCCCGCACAGCACCCCTGCCGCTACACCGTCGACGCGCCGTCCGTCGCTTCCCCTCTGCCCCAGCCTCCACGCGCCGCCACCTCGACTCGGACGCACGGACCCCCACCGCCAGCATGCGCCACGCCACCCCGTGCTCATCCACGACGCGCGAATCCCGCCGTACAGCTCCGCCCTGCATCTACACCGACGACGCGCCGCCCGTCGTCTCCCACCGCCCGGCCATCCTCGCCTCGACACCTCACCGCAAGCTCGCCCGGACCCCCACCGTGGAGGGCTATAAAAGGGTGCCCCCGGCCGCAGCCAAGCACCACACCACCAACCCCTCCCTCTGAGCCTCCTCCCTGCCCACGATTGGCTCCCCGGGAGCACCGCAGCGCCGGCGACGAGCACTTCCCCGCCGCTCGGCCTCCGATCAAATTCCCCCTACCTAGAGCCCCCCCGCCACCAGCTCCTCACACCACCTCCAATCCAGAGCCCTAGCAACCTGTAGCCACCTTCACCTTGCCCGAGGACCGCCGGAGTCGACGCCCTCGTCCTCGACGGTGAGAACGCCGGCGACGACCATCCCCTCCCCTCTGTTTCTTTTTCTTTCTTCAGGCGCGTACCGGTTCAGTTAAATGGGCCGATGACAGGTGGGCCCCGGCTGTCAGGATTTTAAACATTACCGAACCGTTTTCTTTTATTTTCTCTGTTTTTGAAAAGGGCAGATTTTAGGGCTAACTTTGGAAGGCCATATCTCTCTCAAAAAAATTCAGAAAATTATGAAACCTTTTGCAGTAGCTTTGTTTTGAAATTCTCTATCTAATGACACTGGTTTTGAAATATTTGAAGCTTATTTTCTTGGGAAGTTGTTGAGTAGCTATTGGAAGGTTTATAATGCCTATTTTTGAATTCTCTAATAGATTCCGACCCTTTCAACGAAGGAGAAGTTGATCCCACACCCGAAGGCAAGCCATCAGCCCCCAACCACCTGTTTCCAAGTTGTAGAAGCCTTGTTTAACTTGTTTGTTACTTGTTTGCGCGATAGTTGCATCCCGCATGTCTTATCTCATGCCTATTATTTCATGTGACCTAATGCGACTTTTACTTTCTGCAATACGATAAACCCATCAAGTGTGGGTTGAGTTCCGGCCGGCGACTAAATACATGTTGGGCACCGCCCACGTGGATTGAATCTCGCCTACTTTCAGTATTATTATTTCATGTACCTTTACTTTCCTGCAATACGATAAACCCATCAAGTGTGGGTTGAGTTCCGGCCGGCGACTAAATACATGTTGGGCACCGCCCACGTGGATTGAATCTCGCCTACTTTCAGTATTATTATTTCCTGTACCTTTACTTTCCTGCAATACGATAAACCCATCAAGTGTGGGTTGAGTTCCGGCCGACGACTAAATACATGTTGGGCACCGCCCACGTGGATTGAATCTCGCCTACTTTCAGTATTATTATTTCATGTACCTTTACTTTCCTGCAATACGATAAACCCATCAAGTGTGGGTTGAGTTCCGGCCGGCGACTAAATACATGTTGGGCACCGCCCACGTGGATTGAATCTCGCCTACTTTCAGTATTATTATTTCCTGTACCTTTACTTTCCTGCAATACGATAAACCCATCAAGCGTGGGTTGAGTTCCGGTACCCCGTCTAAATACACGTTGGGTCCTGCCCAAGTGGATTGAAGCGGCTACTTTTCCGTAGAGTTGTGGTGTTGCGTTGGACGGTACCATGCACCACTCCCCATTCCGGCGACGATGGACTGGGGGAACCGCCGCAGTCAATGGAATGGTGGAACGGGATCGCGTGGACGCCTCCACTAACCTTGTAGTCGATCTGTGGCTGTCACTGGCCGGAGGTATCTCCGCCATCGCCCGGTTGACGCTAACCGATTGTTTTACCTATTTTCTTACTCGACCCGTGGCTGCTACTGGCCGGAGACATCTCCGTCCTCGCCCGGTTGATTTTGTTGTTTTATCTTTACTCAACCTGTGGCTGTCACTGGTCGGAGGAAACTCCGCCATCGCCCGGTTGACCTTATTTTACCTTGCTGAACTACTATGTGATTATTTGATGCTCATGTATATCTTGTGGACTAACGTTTGCTGCTGTCTTATGGCCGAGAATAAAAATTGACTAAAAAGATAACCACCTCCGTCGACTAGATTGAGTCAAATAGTGCCACTCACCAAACACACCCGCACAACCATGCGTCGTTGAAATGGGAAGACCGTAGCTTAGTAGCCTATCGAACCTCTTTTGATGCTACCCACTTGGCAAGTCTAGTCGGATACTGCATAGTTGTGGTCGGGGCTAGTCTTGTGAAGGTTCCGGAGCTAGGCGTTGCTCATGAGTTGGGGACGTGCCGGATTCACTTCGTCATAAGACTTAGCCCGAGTGGTAAGTCGGTAGCTATACAAGGAGTGTCTTGGTAGAGCGGACGACTACGGGGGAATAGGTTTGTGCGGCAGGTACCGGCTGTACAAGCTTAGACCCCAACGTGTGGATAAAAGTTGCAACCTCTCGAGAGTGTCAAATCTAGAATCTAGTATTGTTCCTACCTAAGGAACGGTGTTGGGTCCAGTCACACTAGAGTCAGTCCAGTCGAACGCGGAGAAATAAATTCACTAAGTGGCCAGAGTTGGCCAAAGTTGAATGAGCTGAAAAGTGGACCATAGTTGGTCAAAGTTAAGCCCCGAAGTGGACCAGAGTTGGTCAAGCTTGAGAACATAAGCGTTGTGGATAGTGTTGTGTGGAAATGAGACTCGTTCTCATAAGCCACGGTTTTCGTCACAGGTAAGTAGGTAAGTTAAGTCCAACCGTTAAGCTTGGACTCGCACCTGCACCCATGCCATGCCATATAGGACCGTTGGTTACGGTTGATTGAGGATTGATGTCTTGCGAGTACATTCCATGTACTCACCTGGCTTTTCATGTGGCCAGATCCTCCTACCCCCGTCGCCGAGTACCCCTTGTACGAGAACTAGATCCGGTATCCAGGCAGAGCCCTGTGGAGTTAGGCCCTCTTCGTCGCACGCTTCCGCAAATCCGCTGACGCCCTCTGATGAAGTCATGTTCGATAAATAATATACAAACTGTTGTGTGCGCTAGGGCGCAGCCTTGTAATGAGACCCTTGTAATCCATCGTCGGTTCCCCGACCCTTAATAAAGTGGTTATGTTCTGTTATCAAGTTGTCATATATTCAGTGCTCCTGGGACTGATATATGGGGTAACTCGATCTCCGAATCGGGGTGCCACAGAGCTTGCTATCAGAGCCTAACTGCCTGTAGGATACCCTAGTTCTAAATGGAGCCTTAGATAGCGAACATTGCTTGGTTTGCTTTGATTGTTTCTCTATCTGTTTATGTTTATCTAACCTTGCAACTCACATTTTTTTTGGCTTCTAACTTCGGTACAGATGAAGTTTGAGCTACCCGTAGAAACCCCCGCCTTGAACGTCCCCGGCATGCCGCAATTCCTCCGCGAGATTTGGGCACACCTCTACCCATCCTCCCCTTCTCCGACCTACCGCGTGCTATGCTCCCGTCGTGATGGGACCCACTCGGAGTTTATCGCCACCGTCTACTTGTGCGCCTCGCCCGCGGGCCAAGGACACACGTACGCCCTCTCCTCCGGTGTCCACCCCCAGGAGACCCGAGCCATCCAAGAAGCTGCCGCAGATGCCATCGTTCTTCTCCGCACCCACGACCCTATCATGAGGAGGTGCCCCCTCTATACACACCTCCCAAGGTTGGATTGGGGCAACGGAGACGTCCTCTTTCCCAACCCGAGGGATCTCTCTTCAAAGCTCACCGCCCTTCTCCGGTACACATCCTATCTCCACCAGTATCTGCACGACACACCTTCTCACGCTAGCATGGCTGCATTTGAAGCAACAAGAGCGCCAGGACTTGGTCCTTCCCACAGAATCACTCCGTACCCAACCCACCTTCCCCGTACTCTTGACCAGCTTAGAGCAAAACTCACTTCTACTCCCGCTCGAGCCACCGCGTTCCGTAGTTCTAGCGCCCCTCCTCGCTTCTTCACGGGATACAATCAGGAACCTCAGGCCCAGTGTCTCCGCGTCGACATCGGCACACCCTTCCCCTCGTACGCCCCCAGAACGCTGGGAAGGAGCATCAACGGCATCGACATCATCGCACCTGCTACTCCCCTCGAGATGTAGTTCTAGACGCTAGCCTCAGGAGCACTAGCGCTTGCATTCTAGTTGTGTATCGTAGTCGACGATCGCGTAGTCCGACGTGCGCGTGAATAATGTAGGAGTAATGGCTTGTCCCTCGTATAATGTTGTGTACCATGTGTCATGTAACCCAACTCTCCATTGTATAAAAACGCCTTGGTTTTATCTCCTGCTTTTATTTGGATCTTCTTGGATGTTGCATTTCTTTCTCCCCTTATGGAAGCTCATGGCACCCGTCAACCCCACCTTCAACCAACCAGGATGAGGCCCAACACAGGTACAAGTGGCAGCCAAGGAACCCCAATCCGCCGATCAGCCCGACAAGCCGGCATGGACCCAATGCCCCCACAGCCGCCAACTCCACCCCCACAGGAACCAACTCCAAGCCAGCTATTGTTGATGATGGATGAACACCACCAGCTGTACATGACTCAAATTATGAGAGAATTTGGCACCTACATGCAAGCACGGAACGCCCCTCGCCCGACCCGGTCCAAGCTGCAAGACTTTCAGCGTACTCGGCCACCTCAGTTCTCGCAGGCCACCAACCCTCTCGAAGCAGATGATTGGCTCCGTACCATGGAAAAGAAGTTAGAGATCGCTCGCGTTGAGGAGCAAGACAAGGTACCTTTCGTCACTCACTATCTTGAAGGACCAGCCGATGTGTGGTGGGACAATCAGAAAGATATGAGAGGAAATGGAACCACTATCACCTGGACTGAATTCCAAGAAATATTCCGCAAAGCCTACATACCCTCAAGTCTTATGAAGATGAAGCAGCAAGAGCTCCTGGCACTCACTCAAGGCAACTCAACTGTAAGCGAGTACCTGACCAAGTTCAACAACCTTGCCCGCTATGCCCCGGATGATGTCAACACAGATGAGAAGAAGAAGGACAGATTTCTCCATGGAATGCACCAGGCCATCAAGACCCAGCTCAGCGTCCTACAGTTTCCAGATTTTCAAGCCATGGTAAACACCGCACTGATTTCAGAGAAGGAACACCGCACCATCTATGACTCCCACGAGAGGAAGTTTGAGTCTCGCAAGCACCAGCCAGAAGAAGCCCACAAGAAGCCACGTACCTGGCCACCCAACTCACAGGCCACTGCACCTCCAACCACTTGGACCCCACCCAGAAAGGAAGGATACCCCCGCAATGAGTTCTACCACAAGCGTCCACTCGTGGATGACTGCAAGAGGGAAAATTCCTGCTTTAAGTGCGGCAAAAAGGGGCACTACATAGCTGATTGCCCGTTGACCAAGAACAACAATGGCAGTAACAACACTAGCAACCTCAACAACCCTCCCGCCGGAACAATGAGGCCACCTCAAGTCGCTCGTGTCCACCACATGTCCGCCGAAGAGACCTACGAAGCTTCAGATGTGATGCTTGGTATGTGAACCACCAACCCTAAACTTGCAATAAATTTTGTTGACCCTGGAACTCCCCACTCTCTCGTCAGAAGGTTTCGTTGCAAGGCACCGTATGTTTTTCCCTAGACTTGGACCTAAGCCACGAGTTCACGCGTGAGGAATGTTCCCTTCAAAGTTTGGACAAGCCAGAACGCCACACCCACAGCAGAGTCACAAGGATAAATAAGGAAAAAGAGGATAAACCCACCAAAGAGGAAGCCCCCTGGAAATGAGAGAATTCTTGAGAGCGGAATAACCATACCTATTCCATGAGCAACTCGAATCTCGGGGACGAGATTCATTTTAAAGGGGGAAGGTTTGTCACATCCCGAATTTTGGCCCTATAAAATTTTCTTTGACAAAACCAAAATTTGGATTTGGATTTGGACCTTCTGATCTTGGCACCTCTATTTTTATTCCACATTCCCAAAACCCTCAAGGTTCACGAAATATTTGTCTTTTCCTTAATACAAAAGGGGCCTAAAACCCTAGCCTTCCAAAGGAGCTATATCAAGGGTGACTTCAAAAATTCCCCAAAAATTCCAGAGTGATCCCCATCTAGCTTAGAACCCATTTATGCAAAAATATTGGGTGACTTGTTAGGAAAATATTTGACTTTTCCCCTAATTTATTTTCTGCCGAAAACCCCAAAACCCTAGCTTTCCAAAGGGAGTAGGTCAAGACCATCTTAAAAAATTCTACAAAAATTCAGGGAGGATCCCTAACCAGTGTATAACCCAAATATACAAAAATATTTGATACCTTGTCAAGAAAATATTTGAGTTTTTCCCTGTTTTACTTTCTGGCCTAAACCTTGTTATTTTTGGAAACCCTACTAAAACTTTTCCAAAAATTCTAAAAACCCCAAGGTAGATGCTCCTAACCAATACCTACCTCCTGTAATTTTTCTAGAGAAATATCTTTTATTTTAGTTGCCCAAAATCCAATTTCCCTTTTCAGCAGAAGGTGTTCGATGAAATTTTTGTATAGATAAAGTTTGGTTTTTGGAAAAACTTTGTTCTGCAAAGCTGAAGAGTGTTGAATTTGGCACCAAGTGACACGGTCGGTTTTCCATTTAGTGACCTAGGATGAGAGAAACAAGTTGATGCCGATGTCGGCATGGGCAGGTCATGAACCAGAACGTGCCCGACGGCGCCGCCAGTTCTTGGTCGCCACCGGTGACCTCCCCCGCGCCTTCCCTCGTGTCCTCCAGCAACCACACCTCCTGCACGACCACCACGGCACCTCCCCGCTCCTCACCCCCTCCCATGTGCTGCCATCCGCATGCCGACACGCCGCCGAACAGGGCCGCCGCGGGACCCTTTCCCTCACAGTGGCCAACAGCGCACCGCGCTTATCCACCGGCCGCAAATCCCGTCGTCTAGGAGCAGCTCCACCCCGCACAGCACCCCTGCCGCTACACCGTCGACGCGCCGTCCGTCGCTTCCCCTCTGCCCCAGCCTCCACGCGCCGCCACCTCGACTCGGACGCACGGACCCCCACCGCCAGCATGCGCCACGCCACCCCGTGCTCATCCACGACGCGCGAATCCCGCCGTACAGCTCCGCCCTGCATCTACACCGACGACGCGCCGCCCGTCGTCTCCCACCGCCCGGCCATCCTCGCCTCGACACCTCACCGCAAGCTCGCCCGGACCCCCACCGTGGAGGGCTATAAAAGGGTGCCCCCGGCCGCAGCCAAGCACCACACCACCAACCCCTCCCTCTGAGCCTCCTCCCTGCCCACGATTGGCTCCCCGGGAGCACCGCAGCGCCGGCGACGAGCACTTCCCCGCCGCTCGGCCTCCGATCAAATTCCCCCTACCTAGAGCCCCCCCGCCACCAGCTCCTCACACCACCTCCAATCCAGAGCCCTAGCAACCTGTAGCCACCTTCACCTTGCCCTAGGACCGCCGGAGTCGACGCCCTCGTCCTCGACGGTGAGAACGCCGGCGACGACCATCCCCTCCCCTCTGTTTCTTTTCCTTCTTCAGGCGCGTACCGGTTCAGTTAAATGGGCCGATGACAGGTGGGCCCCGGCTGTCAGGATTTTAAACATTACCGAACCGTTTTCTTTTATTTTCTCTGTTTTTGAAAAGGGCAGATTTTAGGGCTAACTTTGGAAGATCATATCTCTCTCAAAAAAATTCAGAAAATTATGAAACCTTTTGCAGTAGCTTTGTTTTGAAATTCTCTATCTAATGGCACTGGTTTTGAAATATTTGAAGCTTATTTTCTTGGGAAGTTGTTGAGTAGCTATTGGAAGGTTTATAATGCCTATTTTTGAATTCTCTAATAGATTCCGACCATTTCAACGAAGGAGAAGTTGATCCCACACCAGAAGGCAAGCCATCAGCCCCCAACCACCTGTTTCCAAGTTGTAGAAGCCTTTTTTAACTTGTTTGTTACTTGTTTGCGCGATAGTTGCATCCCGCATGTCTTATCTCATGCCTATTATTTCATGTGACCTATGGAGACTTTACTTCCTGCAATACGATAAACCCATCAAGTGTGGGTTGAGTTCCGGCCGGCGACTAAATACATGTTGGGCACCGCCCACGTGGATTGAATCTCGCCTACTTTCAGTATTATTATTTCATGTACCTTTACTTTCCTGCAATACGATAAACCCATCAGGTGTGGGTTGAGTTCCGGCCAGCGACTAAATACATGTTGGGCACCGCCCACGTGGATTGAATCTCGCCTACTTTCAGTATTATTATTTCCTGTACCTTTACTTTCCTGCAATACGATAAACCCATCAAGTGTGGGTTGAGTTCCGGCCGGCGACTAAATACATGTTGGGCACCGCCCACGTGGATTGAATCTCGCCTACTTTCAGTATTATTATTTCATGTACCTTTACTTTCCTGCAATACGATAAACCCATCAAGTGTGGGTTGAGTTCCGGCCGGCGACTAAATACATGTTGGGCACCGCCCACGTGGATTGAATCTCGCCTACTTTCAGTATTATTATTTCCTGTACCTTTACTTTCCTGCAATACGATAAACCCATCAAGCGTGGGTTGAGTTCCGGTACCCCGTCTAAATACACGTTGGGTCCTGCCCAAGTGGATTGAAGCGGCTACTTTTCCGTAGAGTTGTGGTGTTGCGTTGGACGGTACCATGCACCACTCCCCATTCCGGCGACGATGGACTGGGGGAACCGCCGCAGTCAATGGAATGGTGGAACGGGATCGCGTGGACGCCTCCACTAACCTTGTAGTCGATCTGTGGCTGTCACTGGCCGGAGGTATCTCCGCCATCGCCCGGTTGACGCTAACCGATTGTTTTACCTATTTTCTTACTCGACCCGTGGCTGCTACTGGCCGGAGACATCTCCGTCCTCGCCCGGTTGATTTTGTTGTTTTATCTTTACTCAACCTGTGGCTGTCACTGGTCGGAGGAAACTCCGCCATCGCCCGGTTGACCTTATTTTACCTTGCTGAACTACTATGTGATTATTTGATGCTCATGTATATCTTGTGGACTAACGTTTGCTGCTGTCTTATGGCCGAGAATAAAAATTGACTAAAAAGATAACCACCTCCGTCGACTAGATTGAGTCAAATAGTGCCACTCACCAAACACACCCGCACAACCATGCGTCGTTGAAATGGGAAGACCGTAGCTTAGTAGCCTATCGAACCTCTTTTGATTCTACCCACTTGGCAAGTCTAGTCGGATACTGCATAGTTGTGGTCGGGGCTAGTCTTGTGAAGGTTCCGGAGCTAGGCGTTGCTCATGAGTTGGGGACGTGCCGGATTCACTTCGTCATAAGACTTAGCCCGAGTGGTAAGTCGGTAGCTATACAAGGAGTGTCTTGGTAGAGCGGACGGCTACGGGGGAATAGGTTTGTGCGGCAGGTACCGGTTGTACAAGCTTAGACCCCAACGTGTGGATAAAAGTTGCAACCTCTCGAGAGTGTCAAATCTAGAATCTAGTATTGTTGCTACCTAAGGAACGGTGTTGGGTCCAGTCACACTAGAGTCAGTCCAGTCGAACGCGGAGAAATAAATTCACTAAGTGGCCAGAGTTGGCCAAAGTTGAATGAGCTGAAAAGTGGACCATAGTTGGTCAAAGTTAAGCCCCGAAGTGGACCAGAGTTGGTCAAGCTTGAGAACATAAGCGTTGTGGATAGTGTTGTGTGGAAATGAGACTCGTTCTCATAAGCCACGGTTTTCGTCACAGGTAAGTAGGTAAGTTAAGTCCAACCGTTGAGCTTGGGCTCGCACCTGCACATATGCCATGCCATATAGGACCGTTGGTTACGGTTGATTGAGGATTGATGTCTTGCGAGTACATTCCATGTACTCACCTGGCTTTTCATGTGGCCAGATCCTCCTACCCCCGTCGCCGAGTACCCCTTGTACGAGAACTAGATCCGGTATCCAGGCAGAGCCCTGTGGAGTTAGGCCCTCTTCGTCGCACGCTTCCGCAAATCCGCTGACGCCCTCTGATGAAGTCATGTTCGATAAATAATGTACAAACTGTTGTGTGCGCTAGGGCGCAGCCTTGTAATGAACCCTTGTAATCCATCGTCGGTTCCCCGACCCTTAATAAAGTGGTTATGTTCTGTTATCAAGTTGTCATATATTCAGTGCTCCTGGGACTGATATATGGGGTAACTCGATCTCCGGATCGGGGTGCCACAGAGCAACGGATGGATCCTGGCTGGCATCCCGACTACTGCCCGACTTGGGAAGCCTTCTTCATCAATCGGCGTGAGAGGGCGATCGCTAGGTACGAGGGGGACGGCCCGCCTCCTTCGGACTTCAAAGAGGCCGGCCGTCGGCTGTGGTGGGCTGGCCGGACTCTCCAGGGCGTTATGAACTACATCATGGCCAGCGATAACCCCCGCCCGCGTGACCCTAACATGCAGTCCGGGGGTGCTTACCCATCGAGGTTCGAGCCACGAGCGCCGTATGAGTACGATGACAGCGACGACGACGATGACGGCGACTATGAGTACGAGTATTATAGGCCTAGGCAGGAGTATGACTAAGATTGTTAGGACAACTGATCCACTGTTGTCATTCAGTACCGTATCCGGTCGATGAACTAGTTATTATCAAATGATCCACTGTTGTCATTATGTACCGTATCCGGTCGATGAAAAATAGATATGAATTAATTCAATAGATATAAATTAAATGAATATATATAAATAAAATGATTAGATATAAATTAATTCAATAGATATAAATTAAATGAATATATATATAAATTATATAAATAGATAGATTACATTTTTATCAACAATTTGATATTTTAATTGCATTTTTTCTGATAAACATATGAAAAGATATTGAATTTATAAGTTTAATGACTTAATTAAGTTCAAATTCCAAAAAATTAATTAAATGAATTCACCTCCAATCTCAAACAAAAATGGATTTGTAATAAATATATAGATTACATTTTTATGAACAATTTGATATTTTAATTACATTTTTCTGATAAACAGATCAAAAGATATTGAATTTATAAGTTTATTACAATTTTTAAAAACTTAATTTCCAAAAGGTCTTTAGGTCCGATTCATATTACCAACCGGGACTAAAGGGTATTTTGGCGCACGCCTTTTCGGTGCTGCCAAAAATGACCTTTAGGTCCGGTTGGTACCCCCAACCGGGACTAAAGGGTAGGCCTATAGTCCCGGTTGGTGCCTCCAACCGGGCGTAAAGACCCTTTGGTCCCGGTTGGGGGTACCAACCGGACCTAAAGTCCTCTACTTTAAAACTTCCTGCCTCTTCTTCTTCCCCATTCCACCCATTTCGACTAAGGACCAGCTAGCGCGGCGCAAGATCTACGCCGTCAGGCTGTTCCGCTCTGCCGCGCCGCTCGCCGTCCGATCCTCCGGCGCCCGCTACGCGCCGCCCTCCTCCGCCCTCTCCTCCGCGCCACCTCTCCGCCGTCCAAGCTCCTCCCCTGTTCCAGCCCGTCCGCTGCTCCAGCCGAGGAGGAGCCGCCTCCGTGCCCCTGCTGCGCCTCCACCGCTGCCGCCGACACCGAGGGTTCTGCTCCACCACCGCCTTCGGCCCCGTCCACCTCTCCGCCGTCCGAGCTCCTCCCCTGTTCCAGCCCGTCCGCTGCTCCAGCCGAGGAGGACCCGCCTCCGTGCCCCTGCTGCGCCTCCCCTGCTCCAGCCCGTCCCCTCCTCCCCTGCTCAAGCCGCCTCGGTGAGCTGCTCCCGTCACAGCAAGTTCTCCTCCCCTGCTCCAGCGCGCCCGAGTTCCTCCCCTGCCCCTTCTCCAACCCGAGCTGCCAATTCGCAAGGTGAGCACTTAGGGTTAGCAGTTAATTAAAATTGTTGAATTTGCTGCTGCTTTTAGGGTTAGTAGTAGTTAAAATGATTGAAAGTGGTACTGCTAGTTGGACCTAGGGTTAGTAATTTAGTTAGTTAGTTTTAGTTAGTAATTTAGTTAGTTAGTTTTAGTTAGTAATTTAAATTATTAGTTAGTAATTTTTGTTAGTTAGTGCATTAGTAATTTTAGTTAGTTAGTAATTTAGTTAGTTAGTTTTAGTTTTAGTTAGTTAATTTTAGGCTTCATATTTATTTATTTATGATTTTAGGCTTCATATTTGTGTAAATAAATATTTATCCAAAATCCAATAATTTTAGGCTTCATATTTATTTGTATGATAGAATTGGATTTGATACATTTATTTATTTACGATAGAATTGGATTTGATACAGTTTTGTATGAATTGATGGAATTGATAGAATTATTTGTATGAATTGATGGAATTGATAGAATTGTATACTCTGATGTTTTTAATCGGGGCACCGTGTAATTGGAGCTGTGTACAATTTTGCTCAAGTGATGTTCATGTGAAGTACAATGATATCGAAATGTGTAGTTAGTTAATGATTCCTATTTCGTAGGTGTCATATTATTACTACAATTCAATTTTGTTCCGTTTTAGACAAGATCAAATGCTGAATTATTTGTCATATATATCACCATGACGACGCTTAGAAACAATGGGCGCAGCAACGCGCGCCTTTCCTTCTAGTACCATTCTATCCCTACAAGTGTTCCGAACGACACGGCAGAGACGGCTCTGAAAATAACTTTCCTATTTTGCAGAAACTATGGAACCACACGGCAGAGACGAAAATGAGGAAAATATCCTCGAGGATATGATCCGCGGCGAGAATGTCGCAAGTCACTTTCTGAACAACTCCGGTGAGAGGGATGAGTCTCTCAACCGAGGAGACGGCGTCTTCGACGCCTGGGAAGAGGCCGAACTCGGCGTCTCCGATGAGGGAGAAGCTGGCGGCTCCGGTGCAACATTGATAATTAATACAAACTCCGACGAGGTGCATATATATTTATATTAATTAATTTAGCCTCTGTTGTCTATATACACATATTAACGGTCTTTCTTCTTTTATCCATCCGGATTGAGCAAATCCTCTGTGAGGACAAAACGAGGCCCAACCAAAAAGTTGGAGGACCATCTCCGGTACAGGATCGAAGAAGTCGCTGCAGACGGCGAACCCATTGCTCCAATTGATGTTAGAAAAAATTTGTGAAGCAATGCGGTGTTGTTGTTAGGGACTACGTCCCGATCACCATCCGAGAATGGAATAAGCCAAGGGATCCTGAAGTTAGCTGGCTCGGCCCCGTAGGTAAAAAAACGCCTTTTTGAAAAGGTCATGGTTAATTTCACCTTGCTGTTGCCAGAGGTGGATCCAGAGGAGGGGGAGCCAGATGAGGAGGAGATGGCTGCCAAAAAAAAAGCTTTAGAAGATAAAGTCAAGGCGTGGGCTCTTAAGAAGATGGCCGAGCTATTCAACAAATTTAAGAAAAGATTGTACACCGACTTTATCTTGAGAGATAAAACTCCGGATTTCGATCACGGGTATGAGAAGATAAGAGACTACTGGGAAGATTTTGTGACGTACAAGAAATCGGAGGAAGCTCAGTTAAAGTCTGCAATAAATAAGGCAAATGCTGCTAAAAAGAAGTACCACCATACTATGGGGCCTGGTGGCTACGCCTTTTCCATGCCTAAGTGGGAAAAACTTGAGGCCGACCTACTGGCTAAAGGGATCGTTCCAGAGCCTATAAAAGAAGGATGGATCGAACGGTCAAGAAATTGGTTTTACGGGCATGGGGGCACATTGGACGCAGAAGGAAAGTGCATATATAACAGAAGACACAAGGATAATCCCCTACTACCCATCGAAGACATTAGGAAAGCACACAAGGATGTTGAAGAGGGACGGTTCCGTCCCGATAGAGAGAATGACGAGCTTGCACGCGCCCTTGGGAATAAAGAACACGAAGGACGAACACGAGGCACCTCAGGCTCCAAGCCGTGGGCACATGGGTTTCCCGAGGAAAGGAAAAAAATTCCCGATAGAAGTCATCTGAGGAGAAAGGAAAGGGAGGCAAGGGAAGCAAGCGTTGCTGCAGACCGGCTGTGTCATATAGAAGAAACAATGAAGCGGCAGTAGGATCAAATTGACCGACTTAGCCAGCAAGGCACTGCCGGACTATCTCAGCAGCACGTTGTAGAAGCTGCAGTCGATGCTACCGACCCATCATATCAGAAAAGCAGCGTGGCTTCGAGCATGCTCCCGGCTGGTGATGATGATGCACTGACGACGGATCCTCTTCGTCGCTACCGAGTGGATGATATCACGGAGAGCACACCTTCTGAGCTACATGTGAAAGTGTTCAACTTAACCATGAAGGTGGCGGTCGGCTATGTCGTACCAATTGGACCTATACCAACTTTCCATTGCTCCCCGGTTCCTCATGGCTACGCTGTTGTCATGGTGGATGAAGTTAGTAAAGGTTGAGGAGCTGAAGCTGGAACACCCTGCATGTGAAGATGGGGAGGTGGTTGAACTTGGAGAAGCCAGAAAAGGGACAATTCTATGGCCAAAGGAATTCATCGTGCTTCCAAACTGGCGGCCAAGGCCATCGACTCCTCACCAGTCTCCAGCGCAACAGTCCTCTCCACCGCAGCCGCCTTAGGCGCCGTCTCCGCCGCCTCACCAGTCTCCAGCGCAACAGTACCTCATAAGAATCTTCCCAAGAGACCTTATGACTGTACGGTGGAGGAAAATGAGGCGATCGCAAAAGGCCAAACGGAACAGTGGTTTGCTAACTTGAAGATGAAGAAAATGAAAGAGCCAGAGTTCCCCGACACCCCAGAAGAAAAAGCCGCCGTCTTCAAAATGCTGAAGACCCTTCATCAACCCCCGCCAAAGCTGACACCAGACTATGAGCGCTCTATTCGCAAGTCGGTTGGGGCAAATAAGTGATGGGGTCGCAGCATGGAAAATTCCTACGCGGCAAGCGGAATAAACCCCAAGGATCTAGATCTACTAGATGAAGATAGCGAAGGTGAGATCCAATCTCTTACCCTTGAAGATCAACAAACGTGTTTTGTCGGTGCAGGGGTTGGCTAGTCGATCCCCGCAACTAGACTCGTCTAGTCGCGAGGAGATGTATTATCCTCGAGATCCAATCCGGTGAAGTGCAGCAACGGGCAGCACCTCCGCGGCGTCCAAACGTACGGCTCGATGAAGACGCCAACTCCTTGACCCCACAAGCGAGAGGACGTGGCCTTGAAGATCTCAGCAGCATGACGGTAGTGCCGGTGACGATGACGATCTCCACGCGCGAGGCTTCGCCAAACCAAGTGAGAGGAGAGGGAGAGGAGCAAGGCGCAGTAGCCCTAGGGCATAGGGGTGGTGCGGCTACCTCTTGGTGTGGAGGAGAGGCGGCGGCAGCCCTTCGGGGAAGGGGTGCGGCTAGGGTTAGGGTTTGGGTGAGGGGTGCGGCTAGGGTTCTTGGGGAGGCATCACAAGGGGGTGCCGCACCCCTCCCCTCCCCACCTTATATAGGTGGCCGGCCGGCTAGGGTTAGGGAAAGGGGCCGGCCGGCCCTTGCTTGCCCCCCAAGTTGGAGTCCATCTAGGACTCCTCCTTGGGCCCCTTTCCTAAAGGGGTGGAGCCGGCCCCTAGTCCAACTAGGACTCGGCCAGCCCCCCTTTTTCTTTGGCCGGTTTGGCCCACTTGGCCTAGGTGGTGCGGATGGCCAAAGGGCTGGCTGCACCCCTTCGGTCCATGTGGGTCCATCTAGACACTTCTAGAACCTTCCGGAACCTTTCCGGTACCCTGCAAATATTTCCGGAACTTTTCCGAAACCTCCGGAAACCACTTTCCATATATGAATCTTATTCTCCGGACTCCTCCGGAACCTCTCATGACGTCCGGGATCCCATCCGAGACTCCGAATCACCATTCGTTCAATTCATCATTCAATTCATCGCAAAACCTAATTTCATCGGAACGTTAATTAAGTGTGTGACCCTACGGGTTCGAGAATGCATAGACATGATCATATCAATAATTAATAGCGGGACCGGGATGCCCATATTAATTCCTATACACTCAACGAAAACCTTTTTCTCGATTGAACCATGATGCCGGAGATTCAATTAATCTCATATACGATTCCCTTTGTCTCACGATATTTTACTTGCCCGAGATATAATCGTTGACATCCCCATGTCTAGTTTAATCTCGTTACCGGCAAGTTCTCTTTACTCATCCATAATATAGGATCCTCGTGATTACCACATAATCACATGTCTGCAGACTTTTGATGCTATATTACCGAGAAGGCCTGGAGATATCTTCTCCGTCACATGGAGGGACAAATCCCACTCTCGATTCATATCACCCAACAACCCACCATCGGAGATACCTGAAAGCCACCTTTATAATCACCCAGTTACGAAGTGACATTTGATGTCCACAAAGTATTCCTTCGGTGAACGGGAGTGATATAATCTCATGGTCTAAGGAAACTATATTTGGCATATTAAAAGTGTTGACAACAAAACTTTTGTGACACGATTAATTGCAACTCTTTATTGTTTGGGTCATGTCCATCACACCATTACTCCTAATGATATGACTCCGTTATCAAGTGACTATAACAAGTCCATAGTTAGGAAACTCTAACTATCTCTTGATCAACGAACTAGTCCTGTAGAGGCTCACTAGGGACTCTGGTGTTTATATTCCACACATGTATTATGTTTCCATTTAATACAATTATAGCATGGATAATAAACTATTATCATAAACGTGAATATGCTTAATAAACCATTTTATTATTGCCTCTAGGGCATATTCACAACAGTCTCCCACTTGCACTAGAGTCAATAATCTAGTTTACATTTCCTTGATTCAACACCCATGGAGTCTCACTCATGAAGTCTTAGTGCTGATCATGTTTGCTTGTGGAAGAGGTTCTGTCCGTGCTCTGTACTTTACATCTCTTTATGTCCTTTGCAAAAATTTGTAACTGTCACCTAATTTGACATTACTTTATCATCACATGATAAACTTTCTATCATCCCATGATAAAACTCATTATCATATGATGTATATAATATGTTTGGTTATAGAGTGAGATATTCATATCCATTTATGCTATATGATGTATGATCAGTCAAATGGACTTTCTCATAACATATGCATCCGGAACTCACTCGATCTTGAAACAACTTTCTCAAACCAAAATATTATATCTTATTTCAATCCTTGAATTAATCATATACTCCTATATGTTGTAGACTTAACAAATCGACAGTGAAACTTGTCACTTCGATATTTCCGATCATGTTTTCGCTGTGCTACTCCGATATTAAGGGATCTCCAATTTAGTCTGGCTTTATGACTTCAATCAAGTCTACCACATTCTAAATTCATCTCAAATTCATGAAAAATGACTCCTCATTTAACATGTTCTTACAATTAAGAACTTGGGTCACATATCATCAAATACAAACACATGGTTCTTATATGTTGAGACCTATGAACAATTCATAGTGAATTCCAACATATCCTCCAACCATCAATTTTGTACTGAGTTCTCAACTCAATGTTTCACCTATATGTTACAATGAGATGAACCATTCTTCTCTTGTTTTATTTTGAACTCCTTCAAAACTTGTTTAGGTTAAAACATCCTGACCTTAATGTTTATCAAACTTATCTATCCTCCATAGATACATTCATCTACATGAATATTTGACGTTCAAACTAACTTCACAAGTTATGCATTGGTCCATGACAACATTTACAACATTTATGAAATCTCCATTTCATTCAAACACGATGTTGTAAACTCCCACTCAAATATACACCATACACATATTAAATTGTGAAGCCACTATGGCTCCCATTCAGAAATATGTTATCTTTATATTTGACCATTATTAACTAGTTCCCACTCAAACATATGTCACCACATATTTTGATTATGGAAATTAGTTTCTGCTCTAACTTAATATATGTCACCACATATCTTAATTAGATCCCACTCAGTTTCTTATGCACTTTCTCGACACTTTGGACTCCTCCAAAAATTCTTAACTCTTAAGATTCGAGAACTCATATACGAAACGCCAGCACCTTGCCAGCTCTAAGTTTTATTTATTCCACACAAACTCTTTGCAAAATAAATATGTGAAACATTCTTTTCACAAAATCAAGTAACAATTACTTTGTGATTTAAACTTAATATAGAATGACTTTTAGTCACTTTCGTATTTTTAAAGTTTCTATTTCTTCTTTTGTAGTTTTGCAGGTATGTCTTGTTTCTCAAACATGACAAGTAAATCATGAATATTATTTGCAACCTTTGACAAAATTTCATATTCTTGAATCCCACTGCTCTTTAGACAAGCTAAACCAAAATTCAATGATCACCATCATTAAAATCTTTTATGTGTCAAGTTTTAACCAACATAGCACTTTACATATGTGCCACTTGATACATAAACATGCAAGGTTTAAGCTTTCTAAATTTATTCCAACAATTCTTTTATCCATGAAACCATTTCATGATAAAACCACTAAAATACACAACACAACCAACACATTGGTTTGTCCCTTTTAGTCTCACATTGTGGAATCTCTATTCATAATCTCATATGAATATTCTACAAAACTCCATTTGCTTTGGCTTTTAATTATCTCATAATTATTGAAACCACTATTTCACATAACTCATATGCGAAACGCAAATCATTAAATAGATCCTTTATTTAAAACAGAGTGTTATCAAAATAAATCTAAATGACACAAATAAACCCTTAAATTCAAATCCTTCTTTATGACCACATAATATCAAATATAATGTGACTACAATACTTTAGGTTTATCAAAACACTTTTGAATAATCTCTAAATATTGTAATTTGTGATAACACTTGTCACAAGTCTTCATACTAAACAATAACTCAAATATTTTGTCTCTTTTGATCAAATCGAAAAGACTCAATTATCTTGTTAACTTAATATCCTCTACTTCCATGGTCTCATCATGACATGAATAAATACTCCTATTTACTCATTCACGATGAAGAACATAAAATAATGATGTCTCTTATTCACTGAAACATACAACCAACACTTGTGTTTATTTTCAGCTTTTCATGACATTTTCAGAAAATAGCATTTTTAATCATACTACTTGATGATGTGCATCCAATGCCCCTCAACACTATAGCACAATTAAAACAAAAACATTATCAAGTATTGGACATTTTTAGCATGTCTCATTTTATAAGTGTTTAACTAATTATCGTTTAAATCTAACAAAGGACAATAATCTCATAATCGAAACGTGATCTCCAAAAAAGGATTACTCATGAAAACAGAACAACCACTTGTCTTTAACATGAATGACCGTCTCACAAACCGAGACACACTAATTTAAGATCACACTTAATTCGATTACAAAACTCATTCAAATCCTCTAATTTAAAACGATAAATGTAGAAGTGAAATGACGCCAGCATCAACTCCTTGATTGCCATCTTCCCGCGAAATCCACTCAGTCCCTCCATGCACTTCTCAAACGGCGGGCCCTGTTTTCACAAAACAACACAAGTATCAAATACTTAGCTCACCACAAGTGTAAATGGGACATTTAAACATTTATAACTAGTATATCAAAATATACCTTCTGCATTGGCTACTTCTCCTGCTATGGGATTCTTTTCGATCTGACGAAGTCGAGACATCAGTTCAGGATAAGTGATCGAATCCCTTTCCTTGACATAGTCTCTGACACAATTCTTGAATCTGGGAGGAAGCGAATGCAACAGCCCATCTGTCGCGAATTCGTCACTCATCTCCATATCCCAAGCATCCACAAGAGTGTAATATATCCTATACATTTTCTTCAGGTGCTCCTCTAAGCGATCATTTTCTTCCATCTTAGTTGAAAGAAATTCACCTAGACCTTCAAACCTTGCAATTCTCACTTGTGCTACGAACATTTTCTTTAGCTCAGTGACAGTCTCAATGCACTCAAGTTCTTGAATTGTTTAGCAAGGTCAGAATTCATGAAGACACTCATCAACCATTTGACTTGTGTGTGAGTCTTACTCCTACTGAGCCAATCCATATGCTTGTTGTAGCTTGCAGAATCTTTGGGTTTCTCTTCTAAAGTTTCATGTAACACGTAGAGCTCATCATGAGTTGATAGGACTTCTCTAAGACGTTGGTACCACTCAGCAAAGTTTGACCCATCGAGACGCAGCTCCTCAGCAAGAAACATACTACTGTAGTCGGCCATGATCTACAAGGATTTTGCAAAGACATCTTTAGGACACTTGTTTATGATAATTTTAGTTCAAGCTTAATCAAATTAATATATGAACTCCCACTAAACTCAACATCTCTCTGGTTGTTTAGTGACACACGATCCAAATCCACTACACCACAACCGATCATCACGTGAGGTGATGTAGCTTCAATGGTGAACAACTCAGTGTTGATCATATCATTCATATGACTCGTGTTTAACCTTTCGGTTCTTGTGTTCCGAGGCCATGTCTGTACATGCTAGGCTCGTTAAGACAACCGTAGTATTTTCGCATGTGTAAACTGGCTTACACCCGTTGTATGTGAACGTTGAATCTATCACACCCGATCATCACGTGATGCTTCGAAACGACGAACTTTCGCAACGGTGCATACTAGGGGAGAACACTTAATTATCTTGATATTAACATGAGAGATCACCTTATCATGCTACCGTCGCGATCACATCTAAGCATAACAATAAGGTGCATAAAAGGGATTAACATCACATGCATTCATAATTGTGATATGATATGGCCTTTCTTCTTATGCTTTTGATCTCCATCTTCAAAGCACCGGCAAGATCTCCATCTCCGGCATGATCTCCATCATCGTGGCGCCATCACCATGGTTGTCCACCAACTATTGCAACTACAACTAATGCTACTCTTAGCAATAAAGTAAAGCAATTACATGGTGATTCAATGACTCGCAGGTCACATAAAATAATAGACAACCATATGGCTCCTGCCGGTTGCCGTACTCGTCGACATGCAAGTCGCGAAATATTACAAACATGATCATTGCATACATGATCACAAATCACATTGGCCATATCACATCACATGACCCCCTCTGCAAAAACAAGTTAGACGTCCTCTACTTTGTTTATGCAAATTTTACGTGGCTTGGGTCAACGAGATAGACCCGTTCTAATCTACGCAAAACCACAACGGTGACATAATAGTTGCTTATTTACTCATCCTTTTGAAAGGCCTTCCATTGAAAATTGCATCCTCACTAAAGCAAGAGAAACAGACACCCGCCAGCCACTTATGCAAAACAAGTTGCATGTCAGTCGTGGAACCGGTCTCTCGTGTGTGGACGAGTAAGGTTGGTCCGGGCCGCTTCAATCTCACAATACTGCAAAGATGCAAAGTGCACGCGAGAAGGTAGCAACATAAAATATCAACGCCCACAACTCCTTGTGTTCTAATCGCACCAACATCTACGAATAGATCTAGGCTCTGATACCACTGAAGGGGTCGCAGCATAGAAAACAAAAAAAATTCCTACGCGGCAAGCGGAATAAACCCCAAGGATCTAGATCTATGAGATGAAGATAGCGAAGGTGAGATCCAATCTCTTACCCTTGAAGATCAACAAACGCGTTTTGTCGGTGCAGGGGTTGGCTAGTCGATCCCCGCAACTAGACTCATCTAGTCGCGAGGAGATGTATTATCCTCGAGATCCAATCCGGTGAAGTGCATCAACGGGCAACACCTCCGCGGTGTCCACACGTACGGCTCGATGAAGACGTCAACTCCTTGATCCCGCAAGCGAGAGGACGTGGCCTTGATGATCTCATCAGCACGACGGTAGTGCCGGTGATGATGATGATCTCCACGAGCAGGGCTTCGCCAAGCCAAGCAAGAGGAGAGGGAGAGGAACAAGGCGCAACAGCCCAGGGCATAGGGGTGGTGCGACTATGGTGTGGAGGTGGAGGTGGCGCAGCCCTATGGGGAGAGAGGGGTGCGGCTAGGGTTTAGAGGGAGGGAGGTGGTGCGGCTAGGGGTGCTTGGGGGGCAGCCTCTTGGTGTGCCGCACCCCCTCCCCTCACCCCTTTATATAGGTGGCCGGGCTAGGGTTAGGGCAGGGGCCGGCCGGCTCCCTTGCTTGCCCCCCAAGTTGGAGTCCAGCTAGGACTCCTCCTTGGGCCCCTTTCCTAAAGGGTGTTGGGCCCAACTCCTAGTCCAACTAGGAGTGGGATTCCCCCCTTTTCCTAGCCACATGAGCCCATGTGGGCCTATGTGGTGCGGCACACCAAGGTGGCGGCTGCACCACTATGGTCCATGTGGGCCCCATACAATATGTGGTCCCACTTCTAGACCCTTCTAGAACATTCCGGAACCTTTCCGGTACCCTGCAAATAATTTCCGGAACTTTTCCGAAACCTCCGGAAACCACTTTCCATATATGAATCTTATTCTCCGGACTCCTCCGGAACTCCTCGTGATGTCCGGGATCCCATCCGAGACTCCGAATCACCATTCGTTCATTTCATCATTTAATTCATCGCAAAACCTAATTTCATCGGAACGTAAGTGTGTGACCCTACGGGTTCGAGAATGCATAGACATGATCATATCAATAATTAATAGCGTGACCGGGATGCCCATATTAATTCCTATACACTCAATGAAAACCTTTTTCTCGATTGAACCACGATGCCGGAGATTCAATTAATCTCATATAGGATTCCCTTTGTCTCACGATATTTTACTTGCCCGAGATATAATCGTTGACATCCCCATGTCTAGTTTAATCTCGTTACCGGCAAGTTCTCTTTACTCGTCCATAATATAGGATCCTCGTGATTACCACCTAATCACATGTCTGCAGACTTTTGATGCTATATTATTGAGAAGGCCTGGAGATATCTTGAAAGGACATTGTCCGTTAATCTTGTTTTGACGTTTGATTACAACACTTGGAAGTATTTAACATACTCTCTAGTATCAACAGGAAATATGACTGTCTACATCAAAAGGATACTTGTGTATGTCTATGTATGCAAAAAGGAAGAAATGTCGTATTGTCGGAAATGGAACAGGAAGGACGGGGTGCTCTGCAGGCTGGCCGACCCCTAGACCGGCCTAGGCCGGGCTCCAGGCCGGGAGCGTCTGGTGGGTGGCCGGCCCCCAGGCCGGCCTTGGCCGAGCTCCAGGCCGGCCTTGGCCGAGCTCCAGGCCGGGAGCATCTAGTGGGTGGCCGGCCCCCAGGCCGGCCTTGGCCGGGCTCCAGGCCGGAAGCGTCTGGTGGGTGGCCGGCCCCCTGGCCGGCCTTGGCCGGGCTCCAGGCCGGGAGCGTCTGGTGGGTGGCCGGCCCCCAGGCCGGCCTTGGCCGGGCTCCAGGCCGGGGGCGTCTGGTGGGTGGCCGGCCCCCAGGCCGGCCCAGGCCGGGCCCCAGGCCGGCGGCCCAGTTTGCTCCTGCATGATGATCGTTCGCCGGCCCCTAGGCCTACCTCCAGACTGAGCATCCCCCTACGTCCAACGGCTTGTTTTTGGGGAGGGGTACTTATACCCCTCCATCTACCTCGAGACAACTACCACGACCAAAAGAAGAACACCTCCATTGTTTGAAAGCTTCAAATCAATAGATCTCCCTCTCTAGCCACTCAATCACTTAGCCCTTTGGGGATTTGAGAGAGGAGACCTAGTTCCACACTTCAACCAAACCAATTTGATTTCCCCCTTGATTTGTGAGAGGGGGCTTGCTACTCTTGGTGTTCATTGGAACCCTAAGAGGTTGTGGTCCTTCGGAGCTTTGGGAGCTACGAAGACTTTGCCGGGAGCCACCAATTGAGTTGTGGTGTGTGCCCCGGCCTTGAGCATCGAGTCTTGGCGGCTCGGTGCATTTGGTGAAGACCCTCCAACTTGTGGAGTGAGCTTCATCCTTGTAAAGGTTCTAGTTGTCAACCTCAACGGCAACATAGTGACAAGTGTCTCGCCACATCGGTGGTAAGACACAATGGAGATACGGTGTGCCATATCAAGGCTACTCGGTGTTTCACTTTGGTGAACACCGCGCCGCTCCAACGGAGATTAGCTTCCATTGGGAAGTGAACTTCGGGATAAATCTCCACGTCAACTTGTTGGTTATTCCTAAACTTTCCTTTACTTGTTTCTACTAGCTTACTCATATTTATATCTTGTGCTAGTAGTCTTTTGCTCAACATATAGGGTTGTTCATCTAGTTGCATAATCTAGAGAACTTATATTTGAGCAATACCAATTTAAAACGAAAAAGAAGTAAAATTTGTAGTTAACCTATTCACCCCCCCTCTAGTTAACCTCATCGATCCTTTCAATTGGTATCAGAGCCTCGTCTCTTTATTAAAGGCTTCACCGCCTAAAGAGGAGGATGGGGGATCCCACTCCCATGGAATTGCTTCAAAAGCAAGTCGAGTCCATGGGGGAAAGATCCGATAAGAGGATGGATAGGTTAGAGGAACTACTAATGAAACTTGCCTCTACATCTAGCAATGCAAATGCAAGTCCCTCTCTAGATGAAAATGGTAATTCCATATCTCCTTCTAAACAAGGTGAAGAACACTCATCTAAAAATGAAAACCCAAATCAATTTGGACATATTTATAATAACGCTCTTAATGTTCAACACCCACATGTAAACAATCTTGGTAATCCACCTTTAGTAGATAGGACCCGTTTTACTAATTGGAAAGCTTCCATGAAGTCTTATGTGTGTAGCTCTGAAAGAACAACTATGCCCGAGATGTCGCCTAGAGGGGGGGGGGGGTGAATAGGCGATTAACACTTTTTCTAATTAGGGGCTTGATAATTGCGGAATAAAACTATGTGTTTAAATTAACAAGCCAACAACCTAATAAGCCAACAAGCAAATTTTTGATGATATGCAAGGACTATCAACACTAGCATGTAAATCATTTATAGTGCTACGAGTGTTTAGGTCCAAAGATGAAGCATTGCAACAAGATAGAGATAAATGATCATCAATAATGAGCTCACTATCAAGGTTGCAAAACCTATCACTACTCACCATTACATTGGATTGTGGCTTACCACATTTTGGTGAAGTAGATGAAGACGAGGGCTCGTCACGGCCGGAGGTGGAGGGAGAGCAATCATCCTCAATAGAGTTGGACACGCCATATTTATCTTGAAGCTTGGTCCATAGCTCATGAGCATCCCGGAGAGGCATGATTGACTCAAACACAACTACACTCACAAACTTGCAAAACTTGTTAGATGCTAGAGCGTCTAGATATAAGTTTTTCTCATCCTCTAAAGTCGTACTTTCGTAGTCTTTTGGAGAAGAAAAACCTATATCTAAGATTAGCTCAATATTGGGGTCCAAAACCCGTAAGTGATTAAGCATATGAGTTTTCCAAACATTAAAATTTGTGCCATTAAATCTAAACAAGGAATTGTGCACTAAATCCCTAGACGACATCTTTACTCTCTAGGCGGTAAAGCCAAACAAGAGAGACGAGGCTCTGATACCAATTGAAAGAACAACTATGCCCGAGATGTCGCCTAGAGGGGGGGGGGGGGGGGTGAATAGGCGATTAACACTTTTTCTAATTAGGGGCTTGATAATTGCGGAATAAAACTATGTGTTTAAATTAACAAGCCAACAACCTAATATGCTAGGGTTACCTATGTGCACCAACAACTTATGCTAAGCAATTCAAGCAACAAGGAGATAGCAAGATATGAACTTCAAGCACGAAGGCTATCACAATGTAAATTGCATAAGTAAAGCTCGGGTATAGAAATAACCGAGGCACGCGGAGACGAGGATGTATTCCCGAGTTCCTCCTTGTTAAGGGAGTACGTCTCATTGGAGGGGTGTGAGCTCGCCACAAGAGGCCTACTCAAGATGCCATAAAGGCCTCACCCTATTCTCCGATGAACCTCACCCAAGGGATTGGTTCACCTTCCACTATCGGAATCCTTCGGGGCGGATTCCGGAGCCCTTTAAAACTTCTCTTGGGGCACACACCCACAACTCAATTGGGGGCTCCCAAACTCATGCCGAAGCTTCACAACTCGAAGTCTTCGCGGCACCTCCAAACCGTCTAGGGTACACAATGCACCCAAGAGGCACAAAGCTCTTGGGGACACAATGCACCCAAGAGTAACAAGCTTCTCAACGTCGATCTTCACGTATCACCGTAGGGAGAGCAACCCAATGCGACCAATGCAAGAACACACAAAGTGGTCAAGTCCTTCACTCCGAAATCCAACCAAAGCAACTAATGCTATGGAGGGATTTGAGAGGAAGAACAAAGGGAAGAACACAAAGCAACCCTAAATCTAGATCCACTAGGTTCCCCTCACTTAGAGGAGAATTTGATTGGTGGAATGGTAGATCTAGATCTCCTCTCGTGAATCCCTAAGTTTGGGCAAGAATCATTGGAGGGATTGAGAGGAATCAAGCTCTCAAGATTTGCAATAATGGAGGAGAGAGAGAGCAAAAGGGTGGCCAAAGAGTTAACCACCTATTGGGGAAGAAGGCCCCTTAAATAGGTGGCCCAAAAATCTGGCCGTTGGGGCGCAGATTCCCGCAGGACCGGTAGTACCGGCCCAAAGGACGGTACTACCGCCCTACACGAATCAGCGCACCAACGGTCAATTGCAAAGACCCGCAGGGCCGGAAGTACCGCTGCGGCGCCCGGTACTTCCGGTCGCCCGGTAGTACTGCCCTTACTTCCGGTGCACATTTCGGGTGTTCAGAAACTTTTCGATAAGCGGAACTGGCCCCGGAACAAAACACCGGAAGTAGCGAGCGGTAGTACCGCTGAGGCCACCGGTACTTCCGGCGGCCCGGTAGTACCGGGCCTACTTCTGGCCTACTTCTGGAGCCGTTCCAGTAGCTTTTTTCGCAAGCGGAAGAAGCTCCGGAACTGGGCACCGGAAGTGCCCAGCGGTAGTACCGGTCAAGGGGCCGGTACTTCCGGACACAGAAAAACAACAAACCCTAAAACTGAATAACTTTTGCGTGGAAACTCCGAATCGAGTGAATCCAATTTTGTTGGAAAGAGGACGACAAGAGCTTACACTACAAAAAGTCAAAATATTGAAACAAGCAAGGGAGATTGTGCAAAGGGTTGGAAAGGTGAAACCTTCCAAACGGATGAACCGACAAAATCTCCAAAACCGAAAACGCACAAGCTTTTCATCAAGACTCCGTTTTCTATGATCTTGGGCTTGTTTCGAAGATAATCACAAGCCCTACAAGATCATGCATATACACATCATAGTCTATCATGTGAGGAGGAAAATATAAGGAGAGATTTTGACCTCTCGTAGAAGGGACAAACCGGTAAAACCTCCAATACCAAAAACGCAAGAAGATATTCATTAAATCCGTTTTTGGTGAACTAGAGCTTGGTATGGAGATGAACACAAGCTCTAAATTCTCACATGGATAAAAGCCAAATAAGAACCAATAAAGATGATTGCAAGGATGCAAAGGTTTGTGCTCTCTATGACGATACGATCACGATACTCGGTCGAGAGCCCCTCTTGATAGTACGGCTATCTATCCTATAATCCGGTCTCTCACTAAACATCATGAGACCGGTAAAATAAAAACCCTATCAAGATCATACCTTTGCCTTGTGCATCCACTTGAGGTCGATGAAGACGATCTTCATCTCCTCACGACGAACCACCTTTATTGATTGCGCTTCGCTTGGTGAAGATTCACAAGACGCTCCCCCATACACCAAGCTGGGGAAAGCACTCTTCGGCATAACTTCACTTGAACTTGGGTGTTGATCAATCCACACTTAGCCTTGATCAACACAAATCTTTTCTTCCCTTGAGCTTGACTCCAACAAATGGAGATCAAGCAAAGCACCTTGACTCCAACACATGGAGACAAGCTTGGCCTTGATCAACAAATGATCTTCTAACCTTGACCTTGACTCCAACCAATGGAGACAAGCAAGCTTGGCCTTGATCACAAATGATCTTGACACAAGCTAAAGGACAACCTACACATAGAGCTCAATGCAAATATTAGTCCATAGAGATTGTCATTAATTACCAAAACCATGCATGGGATCAACCATGCACTTTCAATGTCCCCCATTTTGGTAATTGATGACAATCCCTTATTAAGAGGGTTTATATAAAGAATAAAGCATCCTTGCATGACAAACAAGCAAGAATGCAAAGCGCATTAAGGCAAATGCAACAAAAGCATAAAACCCAAATTCCCTTAAACCCTCTAAACTTCTCCCCCATTGGCATCGATTGCCGAAATGGGAAGAAAAATTTAGAGAGCCAATATAATATGAGTTCCTCCATACAGGTGTGCATTTCTCAAAATATGAGTGAAATCAAATGCACTTATTCATTGGCGAATAATGAGAGGAAATCAAACTATATTGAGGATCCAAAGATTGCAAAAAGATTAACTCATTTTAAACATCTCCACAAAGGAGAAAAGCAATCGAGCAGATCCAAAGAGAGAGTTCTAAATGAAAATTGAGAAGCTCCCCAATGTTCATGCACTATTGATGAGTGCACAAATATGCCATCCTCACTCCCCCAAAATCATCTAGAACACGCAACTAGTGCAAGAGTGCATAATGCAAAAAGCAAATCATAGCACTTGCACCAAAGATGTGGTTGAGCCATAAGAAGATACAAATTTTCAAAAATTCATCGTAAGATAGGCCCAACCGAGAAAAGAGATCTTTTTAAAGAAATATGTTCACACGCTTAGGGATACCAATTGGAAACTAAAACCAATTGAAAATGCCAAAAGCTAGTGAGAGCATTTAGCCAATAAAATTCAACATGCTCACCATGGTAGGCATGAAGTCAAAGATCTTCAAGAAATACATGAGTGTGCAAAGATACCAATAAACAATAAGACAAGCACTCATGAGACAAATTTGGAACCACCAAAGAATTATAGATGAAAAACAAGGTGGCTCAAAAGAAATAGGATACCAACTAAAAGATGACCTCTCTCATATGTATAGGTTTCTTATTAGACAAACCATTGAAGATATACATCCGCAAAGAAACATATACATACGAAATGGTCCGGGAAAAAGATAACAAGGTATCCAAAAGGAAGTCATAAATATAGAAATGAGATTGTTGCTTAAAAGCATAGCACATAACTCAAATTTATATCATTGTATATAAATGAACTTCAAATATATCAAATGCATCACACATATCACTAAGGGAACAAGAGATAGTGAAGATGCTTTGATCTAGGCAATAAGTATCACAAACAAATAATATCAATTGAAGAAAGGTTTTTGCAAATTCACCACACATATCACAAAGATATATTAAGTGAAGGAAATAGGCCAAAACCACAACAATTGCATATAAAATCTTTTCATGCCAAGAGGCAACCTACACAAGGTTGGATACTAAAAGGTATGCATGGGATAGATACTTGTTACCGAGATGACAATGGTGATGAAGATGATGAGAGTTGGTTTGACATCAAAGCTTGACTCCGACAATCACACGGTGAGAACACCTTCCTTATGAATGAGGCAAGCATCCAGTGCATCTCCATTGTACCTAAAACACAATTAGAGTACAAAATGGTTCCCAAACTCATTGGGTCCCATAGTAGTTAGATAAACTACAATATATAGGAAGCACTCCACGTAAATATGTGCATATAGATATGAAATTGAATTTCATGCACATCTTAGCCGATTTAGGATTCGGTGGAGTATCCCCTATATATTGGAACTAAAAGGACTAGCATGCCATATAATATAAACGTTAAAGGATATACATACAAAGTCTTTCAAGATCCAAACGAGATACAATTTGGACAAAAACACCAAGTAAACCAAGAAGAGAGCACACGAGAGTGTGACACTAAAGGTTGTCCAAATTATATCAAACTCCAAATCAACACATGATTGAGGAAAAATCAAATCAACAAATGATTGATTCCAAAACACATCAACACATGAAGTGTGATATAAATAGGAATCAAATCAAACAACACATGATCGATAAGACACCAAAAATTGAAAATAAGATACCAATTAAAACAAAAATAACAACTAGGAGAAAAGATACCAAGAAGAGGACGATACTTGACCGAAATCAAGTAAAGTAAGATAAAGCAAAAAGATATCAAGACTCCCACAATAAATATTAATTGGAACAAATATCTATGGAGGAGATATTAAATTCCAATTAATACTAATTGAAGGTACCAACACAAGATAAAGAATCAACTGCCAATTGAAAGGACCAAAAATTGATAGATAGGTTAGTGTTCTAAATAAAAAGGAATGCTCCCCCAATATTCATGCATTATCTTTGATATTTGCATTTGAATACTAAATGCATGCATAAGGGATCATTACTCTCCAAATTTTATTTACAAGACTAAACACTACCAATTGAAAAAAAATAGGATCCTTGCAAGAGGCAAAGAAGGCAATAAATAGGCAAATTAACGCAAGAGCCAATATGAGGATGAACAAAAATATTCTACCACAAATGTGTATATCTATTGTCCAAAGACAATGAGAAAAAGGAAACATTTTTTTTGGTGAGTAGAGATATCAAAGGTCATCCTCACAAGATAAAACATATGGCAAGAGATAATAAATAAACACACCATATTTAAAGGGTTTGTTGGTAGTTTCAACTATTCGAACCAACCGACAAAGCCATGGTTAGAATAATATGAAGCAAATGGTTTCTCACATAATATATGGAAATGGATATTAGAGAAAAACCACACCAAGCAAACTCACACAAACAAGAGCCAAAGAATAACAAAAAGGAAAATTGGAACTTGTTTGAGCAAACATGCCACATAGGAATTAGATAATGTACAATATCAAATCTAAGTGGCAAACCTCAAATGTTCACATATTGTGGGATTGTAATATGCACATAGCTTATTACTTCCCCATAATGTGATAATTCATTTTATTTAAACAAGAGGCAAATAAGACCAACTAGAGAAATTAATGGACATTGTAGAATTTGAATTTCTCATGAATATGACATACCACATAGTAGCTAGATAATATTGAAATATCAATACTAGGTGGTGTGCCTCATGTATACACATTTTAGGTTTGTGAGGTGCACAAAGCACATCACTCCCCCAAAATGGGATAGTCCATTAATATCTCAAAAAGCCAAATGAAATCCACACAAGATTTAATAAAGCTCAACACAAAGTTACACATACATGATACACAACTATCTTACAAAACCTTGAGTAACAAGACAAGTAGGAAGGTAGCATATCACATACAAGCACATGCTAGGAACAAAACTAACACATGCAAGGGAGCAAGCAACTTTCAATGTATATATGAGTTAAATACATGTTACCGCAAGGAGGAAGCATTGGATATGAGATAGATATGTGATCCTCCAATTGACTTGGCTTGAGAAATAAACCCATGAAGATCCCTTAATTCTTCAAAAATAGCCAAGTCACCAATGTCCTCCACAAACACCTATTGATCAAGTTGAAACTTGTTGGTCCCCAACCAAGTTGGGTCCTAAGAGGTTAGTCACAATAGGCTTGGGAACCCAAATGGTGCTTTTCTTCACACCACTTTGAGCTCCCACATACTTGGCAAACACATTGCCACTTCTATCCTTCCCAAGAGAATAAATATCATCAATTATGATAGGGTTGGATGGGTTACCGACGGTGCATGAAGAAGCAAAGTGACCCTTGCCACGGCAAAGGTAGCAACACCGACTCTTCTCTTTCTTCTTAATAGGCTCCTCAACTTGAGGAGCGTTGACTTGAGTCTTCTTAGGAGGTGGTCTTTGTTCAACCCGTGGTTGATCACGAGATTGAACAAGAGGCCGCTTCCCTAGTTGCTTCTCACTAAGAAGCTTCTTCTTCATAGGGCAATCCCGAACATGGTGCCCTTCAACCTTGCACTTGAAACAAGTGATCTTGGCCGGATTCTTGACTTGAACTTGGCCCTTCTTCTTCTTCTCAACCTTGGACTTGTTCTTGTTGTTGGAGTTGAATCCAAGTCCACTCTTGTCATTTGGGGAATGTTGCACACTCAACATGTTGTCAAGTGCCATCTTCCCCTCATGACGCTTTTCCAAGCCTTTCTTCAAAGAAGTGGCTTGGGCCTTGAGCTCTCCTCTTTTCTCTACATGGTTAGTGACAACACAAGAACTAGAGGAGGTAGATGCATCATTGTTAGAGCAACAAGGCAAAGCAAGTAATTCATCACATGATGTACCAACATTCTTAGTGGATGAACTACTAGGACTAGCACATGGCAATATAGCATTATTAATTAAGGTTGTGCTAATATCCACATGAGGCTCACTTGATGTTACCTTTGTAGTGATGGCCTCATGAGCTAACTTGAGACAAGCATAGGATGCTAGAAGTTCATCATTAGAGCTAGATAGCTTTTCATGATTTTCTTCCAACTTCCCATAGGATGCTAGAAGATTATCATTAGAGCTAGATAGCTTTTCATGACTTGCTTCCAACTTCTCATACTTGCTAGTTAGCAACTCAAGTTGAGCCCTTAGCTCAACATTCTCCTTCATAATAGATGCTTCACAAGAAGTGGAGTTAGTAGCACAAGCATCATTAACTTTAGGAATAGAAGAAGATAACTTGGCAAGCTCATCATTTAATCTAGCATTTTCATTTTTCGTGACTTTATATTTAGCATGAGCATGGTCACGTTCTTTAATGATTTTAGCAATTATGTCATTATGAGACTCCTCGATAGATTCTAGTTTCTCCTCTAGAGAAGCACGAGTCTCTTGCTCTTCCACAAGAGCATCTTCTAATGATGCTTTCTCCATAGCATCATCTCTTTCGATCTTACCTTTTTCTTCAAGGCTTGCTTCCAAGGCCTCAATAGTTTCCCCACGCTCAATAAGAGTGCTCATGATTTCAAAGAGGTTAGCTTGGGCACTTTTATTACTAGGAAGGGCTTTGAGAATCATTAGACCTTTATTTTGAAGAAGGGCATTAATTTTTTCCATATCAACTTCTTCATCATTATTATCATTATTATCATCATTGTCATTACTAGAAGAAGATTTAGCCATGAGACAATGAGAGGTGAAAGATGAAGAATAATTGTTTTTTGAACTACTCAAGTTCAAATCTTGTTGCATAGCAAATTGGGTTTCCTCTACATTATTATTAATGCAAGAGTTAGAGGGAACACAAACATTTTCATCATGGCAACAAGATAAAGCAAGCATATCATAAAGAGATTCATCCAAGCAAATTTTTGATGATATGCAAGGACTATCAACACTAGCATGTAAATCATTTATAGTGCTACGAGTGTTTAGGTCCAAAGATGAAGCATTGCAACAAGATAGAGATAAATGATCATCAATAATGAGCTCACTATCAAGGTTGCAAAACCTATCACTACTCACCATTACATTGGATTGTGGCTTACCACATTTTGGTGAAGTAGATGAAGACGAGGGCTCGTCACGGCCGGAGGTGGAGGGAGAGCAATCATCCTCAATAGAGTTGGACACACCATATTTATCTTGAAGCTTGGTCCATAGCTCATGAGCATCCCGGAGAGGCATGATTGACTCAAACACAACTACACTCACAAACTTGCAAAACTCGTTAGATGCTAGAGCATCTAGATATAAGTTTTTCTCATCCTCTAAAGTCGTACTTTCGTAGTCTTTTGGAGAAGAAAAACCTATATCTAAGATTCGCTCAATATTGGGGTCCAAAACCCGTAAGTGATTAAGCATATGAGTTTTCCAAACATTAAAATTTGTGCCATTAAATCTAAACAAGGAATTGTGCACTAAATCCCTAGACGACATCTTTACTCTCTAGGCGGTAAAGCCAAACAAGAGAGACGAGGCTCTGATACCAATTGAAAGAACAACTATGCCCGAGATGTCGCCTAGAGGGGGGGGGGGTGAATAGGCGATTAACACTTTTTCTAATTAGGGGCTTGATAATTGCGGAATAAAACTATGTGTTTAAATTAACAAGCCAACAACCTAATATGCTAGGGTTACCTATGTGCACCAACAACTTATGCTAAGCAATTCAAGCAACAAGGAGATAGCAAGATAAGAACTTCAAGCACGAAGGCTATCACAATGTAAATTGCATAAGTAAAGCTCGGGTATAGAAATAACCGAGGCACGCGGAGACGAGGATGTATTCCCGAGTTCCTCCTTGTTAAGGGAGTACGTCTCTTTGGAGGGGTGTGAGCTCGCCACAAGAGGCCTACTCAAGATGCCACAAAGGCCTCACCCTATTCTCCGATGAACCTCACCCAAGGGATTGGTTCACCTTCCACTATCGGAATCCTTCGGGGCGGATTCCAGAGCCCTTTACAACTTCTCTTGGGGCACACACCCACAACTCAATTGGGGGCTCCCAAACTCATGCCGAAGCTTCACAACTCGAAGTCTTCGCGGCACCTCCAAACCGTCTAGGGTACACAATGCACCCAAGAGTAACAAGCTTCTCAACGTCGATCTTCACGTATCACCATAGGGAGAGCAACCCAATGCGACCAATGCAAGAGGCAAGAACACACAAAGTGGTCAAGTCCTTCACTCCGAAATCCAACCAAAGCAACTAATGCTATGGAGGGATTTGAGAGGAAGAACAAAGGGAAGAACACAAAGCAACCCTAAATCTAGATCCACTAGGTTCCCCTCACTTAGAGGAGAATTTGATTGGTGGAATGGTAGATCTAGATCTCCTCTCGTGAATCCCTAAGTTTGGGCAAGAATCATTGGAGGGATTGAGAGGAATCAAGCTCTCAAGATTTGCAATAATGGAGGAGAGAGAGAGCAAAAGGGTGGCCAAAGAGTTAACCACCTATTGGGGAAGAAGGCCCCTTAAATAGGTGGCCCAAAAATCTGGCCGTTGGGGCGCAGATTCCCGCAGGACCGGTAGTACCGGCCCAAAGGACGGTACTACCGCCCTACACGAATCAGCGCACCAACGGTCAATTGCAAAGACCCGCAGGGCCGGAAGTACCGCTGCGGCGCCCGGTACTTCCGGTCGCCCGGTAGTACTGCCCTTACTTCCGGTGCACATTTCGGGTGTTCAGAAACTTTTCGATAAGCGGAACTGGCCCCGGAACAAAACACCGGAAGTAGCGAGCGGTAGTACCGCTGAGGCCACCGGTACTTCCGGCGGCCCGGTAGTACCGGGCCTACTTCTGGCCTACTTCTGGAGCCGCTCCAGTAGCTTTTTTCGCAAGCGGAAGAAGCTCCGGAACTGGGCACCGGAAGTGCCCAGCGGTAGTACCGGTCAAGGGGCCGGTACTTCCGGACACAGAAAAACAGCAAACCCTAAAACTGAATAACTTTTGCGTGGAAACTCCGAATCGAGTGAATCCAATTTTGTTGGAAAGAGGACGACAAGAGCTTACACTACAAAAAGTCAAAATATTGAAACAAGCAAGGGAGATTGTGCAAAGGGTTGGAAAGGTGAAACCTTCCAAACGGATGAACCGGCAAAATCTCCAAAACCGAAAACGCACAAGCTTTTCATCAAGACTCCGTTTTCTATGATCTTGGGCTTGTTTCGAAGATAATCACAAGCCCTACAAGATCATGCATATAAACATCATAGTCTATCATGTGAGGAGGAAAATATAAGGAGAGATTTTGACCTCTCGTAGAAGGGACAAACCGGTAAAACCTCCAATACCAAAAACGCAAGAAGATATTCATTAAATCCGTTTTTGGTGAACTAGAGCTTGGTATGGAGATGAACACAAGCTCTAAATTCTCACATGGATAAAAGCCAAATAAGAACCAATAAAGATGATTGCAAGGATGCAAAGGTTTGTGCTCTCTATGACGATACGATCACGATACTCGGTCGAGAGCCCCTCTTGATAGTACGGCTATCTATCCTATAATCCGGTCTCTCACTAAACATCATGAGACCGGTAAAATAAAAACCCTATCAAGATCATACCTTTGCCTTGCGCATCCACTTGAGGTCGATGAAGACGATCTTCATCTCCTCACGACGAACCACCTTTCTTGATTGCGCTTCGCTTGGTGAAGATTCACAAGACGCTCCCCCATACACCAAGCTGGGGAAAGCACTCTTCGGCATAACTTCACTTGAACTTGGGTGTTGATCAATCCGCACTTAGCCTTGATCAACACAAATCTTTCCTTCCCTTGAGCTTGACTCCAACAAATGGAGATCAAGCAAAGCACCTTGACTCCAACACATGGAGACAAGCTTGGCCTTGATCAACAAATGATCTTCTAACCTTGACCTTGACTCCAACCAATGGAGACAAGCAAGCTTGGCCTTGATCACAAATGATCTTGACACAAGCTAAAGGACAACCTACACATAGAGCTCAATGCAAATATTAGTCCATAGAGATTGTCATTAATTACCAAAACCATGCATGGGATCAACCATGCACTTTCAAGCTCTTCAATGCAAATATGGAGAATCATTGAGAGGGGATACTATCCTAAGGATGTCAATAATTTGACCTCAAGTGAGATCATTGACGAACAACTCAATGCACATGCTATGCACATGCTCGAGAAGGCAATGGTCAATGAAGGTGTTGAGCACATCCGGTCTCTCCGAAATGCCAAGGAAGCTTGGGATTATCTACTTGCAATGTACGATGGAAATGTGAGCATGCAACGCTCGAAGAAATCACTTCTTCAACAACAAGTTGATCACTTCATCATGAAGGATGGAGAAGTTCTGGAAGATGTATATCGAAGACTCAAGGCTCTTGTTGTGGACATGAAGGATGTTGGATTCAAGGATTGCGATGATGATTGGTTCAAGGGAAAATTTCTTCAAACCTTGATTCCATACAATGAGAACATGGTAATGAATGTTCAATCAAGAGCGGACTACATGGAACTAACTCCCAATGATGTTCTGGGTGCCTTTGTCACCATGAATATGTTGAAGAAATCCTCAGAAGATGTTCTAGCTCGTGTGAATGGAATGAAGAAAGTATCTCTTGCCTTGAAGGCAACATCTTATGATGAGCAAGAATCAAGTGATGAAGGTGGATCCACCTATGTGCCATCCGAGAAGGAAAAGAGGGTGTCACACAATGAGTGTTTGGCGCTTGCCAACCATAATTGGTGGAAGAAAGGGGATTTTAGATCAAATGCAATGAAGAACAAGGTAAGAGAAGGCTCAAGTACAAAGAAAGCAAGAACTTGTTTCAATTGTGGAGATAGTGAGCACTTCGTCGCAGATTGTCCTTACAAGAGTAGAGTTGAGAATGGAGGAAAGCTCATCAAGAAAACCAACTTTGCTCCCAAAAACAAGAACTTCATGAAGAAGGTATCTAAAAGGGCAATGGTGACAAATGAGCAAGAATACATATCTGGAGGTGAAGAAAGCGAAGATGAAGAAGAACAAGTCGGCATGGCGGCAATGGCAATTGGGGTTATTCCTTCATCTTTGGATTCTCTCTTTTCAACTCCGAATGACAAAAAAGGTCCAACCAAACACAAGTGCCTTATGGCCAAGGGTACATCTCCAAAGGTAACCCACTCACTAAAACCCTCAATTTCCTCTACTCCATCATTATTAAATTGTGTTGAGGAACTTGATGATAAGAATGCTAATAATCTTTCAAAAGTCATGAGATCACTTGAAAGTGAAAATAAAATTGCATTTGATGCCTTCATGACTCAACTTGGTAATGCATATGGTCTCATAGAAGAACATGAAGAAAGAATATGTGAACTTGAGGGTTTCGCTCGTGATGATGCTAATAGGATAGCGGAGCTTGAGGAAGCCCTAGATAATGCACTATGCCTTAAAGATTCTATTGAGGAAATCTCCACTTTAGATCTATCTAAAATGTTGGGTGACCGTGATCATGCACTATGTAACCTTAAGGAATTTATGGATGAAAATGATAACATTATGAATGGTCACAATGAACTACTTAAGGATTTTGAGCGTCTTGAGAAAGCTCACATGGCAGTCTCAAGAGAGCTCAAGGTTCTTAAGGAGTCACATGAAAACTCTCAAAATAAGGATGTAAATGAAAATGCTTGTGCCACTAACCCCTTGTGTGTCAAAGCATCTCTCATATTGGAGAACAATAGGTTGAAGGCTCAACTTGAGAAAGGACTAGTGTCCTGCATCCAAGGAGAAAAGAACCTCAATAATCTTTTGAGAAATCAAAGGAGAGTTGTGGGTAAGGAAGGACTTGGATTTGGAGTCACATCCAAGAAGACCAATGAGAAGAAGAAACCAACTCCCTCCACTAATGCTATTGTTTTTGTGAAGGAGGGGGAGTTGGCTAATGATGAAGATGAATTTGATATCCTTGCTAAGAGCATTGCTCCTAAGAACACATCTTCTCACAACAATTTTGCGGGAAAATATAACCCATCATATGTGCTTTTGAAATCTAATGATGGACATGTTTATGCAAAATATGTTGTAACTTCATATGGTAGTGATTATCATGCTTCTATTTGGGTTCCCAAGACCCTTGTGACTAACAAGAAAGGACCCATCAAAACATGGGTACCTAAATCGAGGACTTAACTCTTTGTAGGTATGTGCTTCCGGAGGATCATCATGGCTTATTGATAGCGGTTGCTCCGCACATATGACCGGAAGCAAAGAAGTGTTAAGTGACTTAATGCATCAACTTCTCAAGGTATATCATGTCACGATTGGTGATGGTTCATAACTCAAGGTATTGGGGCATGGCAAGGTGGTCATTTCTCCGGACACGTCCATTGAGAAAGTCCTCCTTGTTGAGTCCCTTGGTTATAATTTACTTTCCGTTTTGCAACTTTGCGAGTGCAACTTTACTGTTGTCTTTGGACGGTATCATGTGCTCATTCTTCACACAATTTATCTTAAAGTAGCCTTTGTTGGATTTGTGGAAAACCGTATGTATGTAGTGGATTTCTCGAAAGAAACTACACATATTGCCACAAGTCTAATGGCTAAATCCGACATGGGTTGGCTTTGGCATCGCCGGTTGGGCCACGTCGGTATGAGAAACTTGCAAACACTTGTGAAGGGTGAGCATGTGGAAGGACTAACAAAAGTGAATTTTTCCAAAGATCGTCCTTGCAGCTCCTGTGTTGCCGGAAAGATGCATGAGAAGAACCATCCCAAAGTAACAACAATCAATACAACGAGGCCCTTCCAACTCATTCATATGGATTTGTTTAGGCCTCCTACTTATGAAAGCCTTGGTGGAAAGAAATATTGCTTGGTAATTGTTGATGATTATACAAGATACACTTGGACTTTCTATATCAAGAAGAAGAGTGAAACTCAAAGGGAATTCATTGATTGGGCTACCCAAGTACAACGCCAATATGACACAACAATCTTGGCCATAAGAAGTGACAATGGAACCGAGTTCAAGAATTACACCATGGATGAATTCTTGAGTGATGAGGGCATTAAACACCAATATTCCGCTGCGTATACCCCGCAACAAAATGGTGTTGCGGAAAGGAAGAACCAGACACTTATTGATCTGGCAAGAACAATGATGGCCGAATTCAAGTCTCCATATAACTTTTGGGCCGAAGCCATCAACACCGCTTGTCATCTAACCAACCGACTCTATCTCCGCCCATTCACTAAAAAGACTCCGTATGAACTTCTTGGTGGTAAAAAGCCCAACCTCTCTTACATTAAAGTTTTTGGTTGCAAATGTCAAGTTTACATTAAAGGTTCTAAATTGCCTAAGTTTGGGCCTAGAACTTTTGAAGGCATATTTGTTGGTTACGCCAAGGATTCCCACACTTATAGGGTTTTCAACATATCCACCGGGTGTGTTGAAGAATCTATGAATGCGGTATTTCACGAGGATAATGGCTCCCAAGTGGGGCAAGTTGATCTTGATGATGTAGGTGATGAGCCCTCCTCCATCTCCATAGGAAGAATGGGTATAGGTCCCCTTATACCCATTGAGGAACCCCTTGTGGCAACGGAGTTGGACTCAAGCTCGACGCAAGTGGAGCCTTCTACATCAACCATTGATCAAGCCGCAAACCAAGAACAAGCTCAAGATCTACAAGATGATACCAACCATCATGATAATGATCAAGATCCACCCAATGATAATGGTGGTCAAGATTTTGGTGATCTCTCACCAAGAACTCCAACCCACTCTCGGATTAATCAAAATCTAGATGAAGGAGATGATGAAGATGCACCTCCAAATGAGAGACCCTCAGATGCTCTTGCTCGTCGAGTGGCTAGCAAGGCCGTGGCATTACATAAAAAATCTCTCTATCAAAAGAACATCATTGGTGGTCTTGGAAGGAGTGTGTCCACTCGGAGGCAACTATTACTCTTTTGTGGTGTCCATGCTCATATATCACATTTTGAACCTACCAAGGTGTATGAAGCTCTTGAAGATGAAGATTGGGTTCATGCTATGCACGAAGAGCTCCATAACTTTGAGAGAAACAAAGTATGGTCCCTAGTGGAAAGACCCAAGAACCATAATGTGATTGGAACCAAATGGGTGTTCAAGAACAAGCAAGATAATCATGGACAAGTGATTCGCAACAAAGCTCGTTTGGTTGCTCGAGGCTACTCTCAAGTCGAAGGACTTGACTACGGTGAAACTTTCGCTCCCGTAGCTAGACTTGAATCCATTCGTATATTGCTTGCATTTGCTTCTAGCTATAAATTCACTTTATATCAAATGGATGTTAAAAGTGCATTTCTAAATGGTCCACTTAATGAGATGGTATATGTTAAACAACCTCCGGGGTTCGAAGATTCCAAGTGTCCTAACCATGTCTACTTACTCCACAAGTCTTTGTATGGCCTCAAACAAGCCCCACGTGCTTGGTATGATCACTTAAAGGAGTTCCTAGTAGACCGTGGTTTTGCACTTGGGGTAATCGATCCCACAGTCTTCACCAAGAGTGTAAATGGAGAATTCTTTGTATGACAAGTATATGTTGATGATATTATATTTGGTTCTACTAATGTCTCTTTTGTAGAACAATTTGCTAAGCTAATGACAAGTGAATTTGAGATGTCTATGATGGGTGAGTTAAAGTTCTTCCTTGGTTTTGAAATTGAGCAATATGACGAAGGAACCTTTATTTGCCAAGCTAAATATACTCAAGACATGCTCAAGAAGTTTGATATGTCAAATGCAAGCCCATTGAGATTTCCAATGGCAACAAACGTGAATCTAACACTAGATCACGAAGGTATTCCGGTTGACCAAAAGCTTTATCGTTCTATGATTGGTTCTTTGCTTTATCTTTGTGCATCTAGACCGGATATCATGTTTAGTGTGGGGTTGTGTGCAAGGTTTCAATCTAACCCTAAAGAAAGCCATATGACTGCTGTCAAAATAATTCTTAGGTACTTGGCCGATACCCCCAATCATGGTCTTTGGTATCCTTCAAATACAAGCTTTGATCTTGTGGGGTATTCGGATGCGGATTGGGCCGGTGACAAAGTGACTAGAAAATCAACCTCGGGTGCTTGCCAATTTCTTGGTAGGTCACTTGTGTGTTGGTCTTCGAAGAAACAAAACTGCATATCCACCTCCTCCACGGAAGCCGAGTATATTGCCGCCGCAAGTTGTTGTTCACAATTATTATGGATGAGACAATGTCTTGAGGATTTCGGAATTAAGAAAAAGACATTGCCTCTTTTATGTGATAATGAAAGTGCTACAAGAATTGCTCACAATCCCGTGCTCCATGGCAAGACAAAGCATATTGAAATACGGTATCATTTTATCCGTGATCATGTGGCCAATGGAGATATCTCTCTTTCATATATCAACACCAAAGATCAACTCGCCGATATATTCACAAAACCACTTGACGAGAAGAGATTCAAGGAATTGAGGGGAGAAATCAATGTCGTGTGTGCAAGCAACTTTTTTTGATTAAGAATCTTGCATACACACCTCTACTAGAGTTTTATTTGAATTCTAGATGTAGGCATGGATTTAGGGGGAGTGTTGTCCTAATCTATTGGACTCTCCCTCCCCCCATTATGCCAATAGCAATGTTTTCATTGATATCTCAAGAATATTCACATATGAGCTTAAATGATGAGTTTTGGTTATGCACCCAAGATATATCTTCGCGGTGGCATGCCATACACTCATATATGGTGGCCTAGGCCACCGACCTTTTCTGAAATACATGCATATTTCTCATTTGCCATTATCTTTGCATCACATGCAATACTTATTTGAGCTTTATTTTTGTGTGGAGTTTTCATCATGTTTTGCATCTCCCCCGGATCACTCAATGATTGCTCAGTGGTATTTCTAATGATGCAAAGTGCTCGGAGTTCAAGAAAATCAAATAAACAAAGATGGATGAAGATGGAGAAGCCTGTGCCTTCCTGGGTGTGGGCCGGCCTCTGACCCAGCCTGGGCCGGCTGCCAGGCCGGCTTGCTCGGGTGCAGAACCGGCCTCCCGCCCGGCCTTGGCCGGCTCCCAGGCCGGCTCGCTCGGGTGCAGAACCGGCCTCCCGCCCGGCCTTGGCCGGCTCCCAGGCCGGCTCGCTCGGGTGCTGACCCGGCCTCCCGCCCGGTCTTGGCCGGCTCCCAGGCCGGCTGGCTCGGGTGCCAGCCCGGCCTCACACCCGGCCCTGGCCGGTTTCCAGGCCGGCGCGCCTGGGAACTTAACCGCACGGGGGATTCGCCCCATCGATGTTTCCCATCTTCTTCCCCATGCCTGTTATCTCCATGGTTGCTCTCTACCCACACTCAAGATCCTCCACCTTCCCCTCCGTTTGAACCACAACCCACTCCTTCTCCTCCACCAATCTGAGAGAGGATCACCCGATCTCTCATCCTATCCACGTAATTTCCTGTTTGGTGCCGATTTTGGGTGGATCTCCTCCCTTGTTGGTGTGTTCTTGAGGTTCCCCTCTCAAGATTTGAGATGGACAATTGGGGTGATGATTGGGAGGAGTTCCCACAGTCAAGCAAGGCCAGAGGAAAGGGAAGCAAGACCTTCGATGGGCTAGATGATATTGTTGACGATTATGATGCTCAATCCTCCATGCCCAAGACCAAGAGACTCAAGAAGGCTGCGGTCAGAAAAGCTAAGTCCAAGCAAGCTCCCAAGCCAACGGGAAACCCTCCGCCTCCGCCACTTGTGAATCCCGATGAACCGGTACGTGCTACTTGGATCAAAGTGCCTACTCTTGAGTTTGAGCAAGACCGTTTGGTCTTCAACCCCTATGCATTTGGCCATAGCACCTGTCCGGATGATCCTAGATTCTATTGCAAGATGCATCAGCAAGTATATCATCAATGTATTAATAAGAAAAAGAACAAGCATGTGCCCACCTCTTATTTCAATCTTGAGCATACTAGGGAGGTATGGCCAGATGTGATGGAGCTTATGGATTATCATCAAATCTCTAAGCTCATGACTGTTAGCACTCCGTATTCTCCTGAGTTACTCAAACAATTCTATGCCACTGTTCATTTCTCCACCGTACCCAAGAGAACTATGACTTGGATGTGTCACACTACTATATGCACAGCTACTCTGGCAGAATTTGGGGAATTATTTCAGCTTGAGAAACTTCCCTTTGCACCATGCTATACTCGTCTTCATTGCTCAAAGGTTATGCAGGCTGAGATAGGGCTTCGTCATTGCTATCCACCGGGGATAGGGCTCCGTGGAAAAATTCCCAAGATTTCTTGGATGTATCATTACTGGAGAGTTGTTCATGGCATCCTGAGAAACAATCTCAATTGCAAATATGGAGAAAAGGGCGAAGTTCGCCAGCGGATGATCAACTATCTAAACCAGATTGTTCCTCTCTATAAGAGAAAGAAGCCAATAGATATTCTTGACTACATATGGCAAGAGATGCGCCTGGTGGTTCTTAGGAACAAGGTTCCCATTTATGGTCCTTATCTACAGACTCTTTTCAACACCAAGTTAAGCCCTGATGTGATTGAGTCATATGAGATGTATGTGCCTCCCCTTGTTGCTATACCTGCTCCTCCTCCAGATGCACCTGTCTATGTTCCTCCATATCGTGGTCAGAATGATGAAGATGTGGATGGTGACGCTCCTATGAAGCAAAATGTTATAATCAAAGCACTCAAGAAGATGAACTGCTTCTTTGCTCAGAAAAGGAAATCTGATTACAAGACCTATGCCAAGCAAAAGAGCTACAATCGCAATCAGCATGCTATTATGACTCAGCTTAACCTTCCTGTTGGTCCTGAAAGCTCAGCTGAAGTCTCGTAGGACACATATATGGCACAGAACGAGTACACCTTCTGGTTTGGCGATGACGCCTCCTCTCTTGCTCCATATTGGCAAGGAGACCCTGGTCAGTCTAGCTCCGGACCAGCTGCACATGATGATGAGTATGATGTTGAGGATGAAGAGGAGGCTGATGATGAAGAGTGATCATGGTTCTCACTGCTATTTCTCCCTTTTTGGTGTCTTGATGCCAAAGGGGGAGAGATTATTATCCGGGGATTTGCATTACATTGCGTTTTCATCGTTTGCATGTTTTCCTTCTCATTTGCATGTCTCTTAAGTGATCTATTTGTGAACTCTATTTGTTATGTCTCCCGGAACTTATTGTAAGGATAATCTTGGACCTCCGATATTTATTGTAAGGATAATCTTGGACCTCCGTTATGTTATTGTAAGGGCTTCCTCCGTTTACTATCTATTCTTTGGAGTCCATTGCAAGGTGATATTATTCCAAGATTATTTCTATATGAAGTCCAAGATGAGAAAAGTGCTCTTCTCATATGAGGACTATGGTGAGAACTATCGTTTGTCCTTTGCTCACATAGTATATATATGTCTATCTATCACTTGTTCTCACTTGAGCAACTTTTAGTTGTATACCTTGTTGGCTTGTAAGGTCAAGGGGGAGCTTCACTCAAAAATTTAGACATGCTTAAATGAGACTTATTTTGCAAATCTTTGTGTTGTCATCAAACATCAAAAAGGGGGAGATTGAAAGGACATTGTCCGTTGATCTTGTTTTGATGTTTGATTACAACACTTGGAAGTATTTAACATACTCTCTAGTATCAACAGGAAATATGACTGTCTACATCAAAAGGATACTTGTGTATGTCTATGTATGCAAAAAGGAAGAAATGCCGTATTGTCGGAAATGGAACAGGAAGGACGGGGTGCTCTGCAGGCTGGCCGGCCCCCAGACCGGCCTAGGCTGGGCTCCAGGCCGGGAGCGTCTGGTGGGTGGCCGACCCCCAGGCCGGCCTTGGCCGGAAGCGTCTGGTGGGTGGCCGGCCTGGGGGCCGGCCTTGGCCGGGCTCCAGGCCGGAAGCGTCTGGTGGGTGGCCGGCCCCCTGGCTGGCCTTAGCCGGGCTCCAGGCCGGGAGCGTCTGGTGGGTGGCCGGCCCCCAGGCCGGCCTTGGCCGGGCTCCAGGCCGGGGGCGTCTGGTGGGTGGCCGGCCCCCAGGCCGGTGGCCCAGTTTGCTCCTGCATGATGATCGTTCGCCGGCCCCCAGGCCGGCCCAGGCCTACCTCCAGACTGAGCATCCCCCTACGTCCAACGGCTTGTTTTCGGGGAGGGGTACTTATACCCCTCCATCTACCTCGAGACAACTACCACGACCAAAAGAAGAACACCTCCATTGTTTGAAAGCTTCAAATCAATAGATCTCCCTCTCTAGCCACTCAATCACTTAGCCCTTTGGGGATTTGAGAGAGGAGACCTAGTTCCACACTTCAACCAAACCAATTTGATTTCCCCCTTGATTTGTGAGAGGGGGCTTGCTACTCTTGGTGTTCATTGGAACCCTAAGAGGTTGTGGTCCTTCGGAGCTTTGGGAGCTACGAAGACTTTGCCGGGAGCCACCAATTGAGTTGTGGTGTGTGCCCCGGCCTTGAGCATCGAGTCTTGGCGGCTCGGTGCATTTGGTGAAGACCCTCCAACTTGTGGAGTGAGCTTCATCCTTGTAAAGGTTCTAGTTGTCAACCTCAACGGCAGCATAGTGACAAGTGTCTCGCCACATCGGTGGTAAGACACAACGGAGATACGGTGTGCCATATCAAGGCTACTCCGTGTTTCACTTTGGCGAACACCGCGCCGCTCCAACGGAGATTAGCTTCCATTGGGAAGTGAACTTCGGGATAAATCTCCACGTCAACTTGTTGGTTATTCCTAAACTTTCCTTTACTTGTTTCTACTAGCTTACTCATATTTATATCTTGTGCTATTAGTCTTTTGCTCAACATATAGGGTTGTTCATCTAGTTGCATAATCTAGAGAACTTATATTTGAGCAATACCAATTTAAAACGAAAAAGAAGTAAAATTTGTAGTTAACCTATTCACCCCCCCTCTAGTTAACCTCATCGATCCTTTCATATCTTCTCCGTCACATGGAGGGACAAATCCCACTCTCGATTCATATCACCCAACAACCCACCATCGGAGATACCTGAAAGCCACCTTTATAGTCACCCAGTTACGAAGTGACGTTTGATGTCCACAAAGCATTCCTCCGGTGACCGGGAGTGATATAATATCATGGTCTAAGGAAATTATATTTGGCATATTAAAAGTGTTGACAACAAAACTTTTGTGACACGATTAATTGCAACTCTTTATTGTTTGGGTCATGTCCATCACACCATTACTCCTAATGATATGACTCCGTTATCAAGTGACTATAACAAGTCCATAGTTAGGAAACTTTAACTATCTCTTGATCAACGAACTAGTCCTGTAGAGGCTCACTAGGGACTCTGGTGTTTATATTCCACACATGGATTATGTTTCCATTTAATACAATTATAGCATGGATAATAAACTATTATCATAAACATGAATATGCTTAATAAATAAATTTATTATTGCCTCTAGGGCATATTCCCAACAGGTTATAGATACATAGAGTTACAGGCCAGGTGCTATGACTGCAGCTCTGCTCTCCAAAAGGATTCATGCCATCTGTACTTAGACCAAACCTTAAGTTTCTAGCGTCATCTGCAAAGTCCTTGTACTCTCTATCGATTTTTCTCCACTGCGACCCATCAGCGGGGCGTCTCAACATCTCGTCTTTCTTGCGGTCTTCTTTGTGCCATCGCAACAACTTGGCATGCTCTTTGTTTCTGAACAAACGTTTCAACCATGGTATTATAGGAGCATACCACATCACCTTGGCAGGAACCCTCTTCCTGGGGGGCTGGCCCTCAATATCACCAGGGACATCTCGTCTGATCTTATACCGCAATGCACCGCATACCGGGCATTCATTCTTATTCTCGTACTCCTCACCACGGTAGAGGATGCAGTCAATAATGCATGCATGTATCTTCTGCACATCTAATCCTAGAGGGCAGAGAACCTTCTTTGCTTCATACGTACTGTCAGGCAATTCGTTATCCTTTGGAAGCTTCTTCTTCATTATTTTCAGTAATTTCTCAAATCCCTTGTCAGATAAACCAGTCTCTGCCTTCCATTGCAGCAGTTCTAGTGTGGTACCAAGCTTTGTGTTGCCATCTTCGCAAGTTGGGTACAACTTTTTTTTGTGATCCTCTAACATGCGCTCCAACTTCAACTTCTCATTTGCACTTTCTGCTTCTCTCTGTGCATCAACGATGGCCCGATGAATATCATCATCTACCATGGGCTCATCTGGTGTCTCTTCATCCTCAGCTCCCCCCTTGCATTACCACCGTATTCAGGGAACATAGAATTATAGTTGTCATCGTTCTCTTCTTCTTCGTTGTCTTCCATCATTACCCCTCTTTCTCCGTGTTTGGTCCAACAATTATAGCCGGACATGAAACCGAACTTAATAAGGTGGATGTGAAGGGTTTTTGAGGAAGAGTAATCCTTCTCATTCCGACAGACACGGCATGGACAACACATAAAACCATTCCGCGTGTTTGCCTCAGCCACATTGAGAAAAGATCGCAGGCCTTGAATGTACTCGATAGAGAGTCGGTCATCGTACATCCATTGCCGGTTCATCGAGCACCTTTTGTGCATAAGAAGGGAAAACATCATTACACACAACATCATGAACAGAGAAGTGACCAAATTAATCAATACAAGTTCATCACATTAAAACCAAAGTAGAGTACTGACCAAATGTAATACATAGTTCTCATAATTAAAACATACATTGAAATTAACATACAATTAAACTATGTAATGCATTTAAATGCAACAACAAATGCGATCAAAATCGCAACTAAGGTAACCATTGATCCAACAGCATAATGATACCAAGCCTCTCTATTAATGGCATAGTTTCTAATGTTTCTAATCTTCAAGCGCATTGCATCCATCTTAATCTTGTGATCATGGACGACAACGGCAAGATACAACTCCAATTCCATCTTCTCTTCATCACTTCTTTTCAATTTTTCTTTCAAATTATTGTTTTCTTTTTCAAATAAATTTAGCATCTCGACAACAGAGTCAGTTGGAATTTCCGGTTCAACTACATCCTAGATAAGAATATATATATGTCAAGTGTTGTTCGGCATAATTATTATAAGCACGAAATTAAACAAATAGTTATAAAAGATAATATACCACATCTGAATCATAGACCGAACGAGGGCCGACGGGGACGGATATCAAAACCATGACACTATACATATAACAAACAGTCATAGAAGTAAAAAACTATACAACTAATAACTATGCATCTAAATCATACAATTAAAAAAAGTTCTTCAAAAAAAGATTAAAACAAGAGACTCACCAAGCTGGTGCCGACGACGGGGCGGCGCGGACGATCGACGACGGTGAGGAAGGGGACGGGACGACACTAAAACCTACAAATCATAATTTAATTTAGAGCTCAAATTGCATATATAAAACAAATGAACTCTCTAAGTTGGCATTTCATCAAACACCTAGCTAGCACTACAAAAATGATATGAGCTAAATTTTAGCAACGAAATGACCTAAACTTGCAATGCCGCCGGAATAAAGGATGAAGTTGCTGACCCTTGGATAGATGGGTGCCGCCAATATCTTGAAAAATGGTGGGGAAAAAATGGGGATTAACTCGAGCTCGGGAGAGGGAAAGAGAGCAAAAATGGAGTGTGCTCTCGAGCAGGGAAAATGGAGCTCAGGGTAGGAGATGATATAGGGAAACCTTTAGAACCGGTTCGTGTTACGAACCGGTTCTAAAGGGTCTCGTGCTGGACCCCACGGCAGCAGCGGCCTGCCCCAACCCTTTAGTCCCGGTTCGTTATACGAACCGGGACTAGAGGCTGCCGGCCTCGTAGACGATGAACCGGGACTAGAGCCCCCCTCTAGTCCCGGTTCCAAATTCATCCGGGACTAAAGCAAAATCTTGCTCTGGACGAAAGGTCCGTTTTCTACTAGTGTCGGTGCGATATGAGACACCTACAAATTCAGAACAAATGGATCAAGATCGCCCCTCCATCTAGGCCAGTGGCTGATATCCCACCTTCATATGTTAAAGGCAAGATTTACTGGATAGTGAAGCTTAAGCCTTCCTTCGCGGAGTGCGAGCTAGTGGTTTTCAGCACTACTGCTATGGGGTGGAAAATTTGAGGTCCTCCAAGGCTCCCGTGCAAACATGAGAATGACCGCGTGTCCCGAGACACGGATACAATTGATGTATGGATCATGAGGGATTGAGGGACAATCAGGCTTGTACTGTGGTTTATCGGATAGACCTTGGAATGTTCTTGCCAGAGTATGCTTGACAGGACCACGTTAATGGGTATCAGTGTAGTGGATGG
>QRDG01000118.1:58632-78492 GCA_012064385.1 Puccinellia tenuiflora
CACCACCTTGAATCGCATAGTGCCACAATATTGTAATCATCGGCATTATCGAAAACACAATACAAAACTAAACAAAAATGACTTGGATTTGCGCCTCATACTTAATTAGGTCGGACACACAAGTAGACCTGCAGGATCTTGTGAGCCAAGTAGGATGCACAAGACTTGTACTTGTGCATATCATAAGGCTCACGAGACCTGCAGACTTACCACCTAGTGCCACAACATTTTAATCATCGACATTCGAAGAAAAAGACAAAACAAAAAAGAAAAAAACTATGTCAAATAATCCCGCAACGATCATCTCATAAAGCAACATACCTACCATGTTATTTCCGTTGATATTAGTGGTCATCAGACGATGCACGAAAGGCACTCCGATGTAGCTATCTCGGGGGGGTCTCTGAAGAAGACGCTCCGTCTCACGATCACTTAGAGTGACTCTTTGGGAGATGACGACATGCTTCAATGGGTCGTCATCCTCCTCACCACTCTAAGCATCCTCTTCCTCATCACTCTCGTCGATACTCACCACATTCTCGGAATCATCATTGCCAAAATAGACAATGCTGATTCGAGGTTGTGGTCCGGCCATATTAAAGTGAAGGAGATCACATGCGCTCAGATTTTTCGTGGCGATGAGCTCCGCCAAACGGTCCCCGTAGAAGTAGGTCTTCTTTCTTTCCTCACTTTTATTTTGTATTTGGTCTCGTGAACATCAAAATTCACGATGTTACCGACCAGCTCGTTAAACTGCAACCGTATATTGCACGGTACAACCTATGAAACGAAAAAATCATATTAGGTAAATAGTAACAAGATGTATGAAAATGTATGAACAAAAATAGATTGTCCATACCAGTAAACTTGTCTGGCCCTCCGGCACCTCGACAAGGAAACGGGATCCGGTGTACAGACCACTGCTACACACGGAGTAGCATACTCGACACGCCATATCCTATTACATTGCAAAGTTTCATGTATAAACACTTACATTGAAACTAACATACATTGAAACTAACATACATTGAAATTAACATACAACTATCTAAAGCATCTAAATATAAAAACAAATGCGATCAAAATCGCAACTAAGGTAATAACCGATCCAACTGCATAATGATACCAAGCCTCTTTATCAATGGCATATTTTCTAATCTTTCTAATCTTCAAACGCATCGCATCCATCTTGATCTTGTGATCATGGATGACATCGGCAACATCCAACTCCAATCTCATTTCTCTTCTTCAATTCTTTTCAACTTTTCTTTCAAATCATGGTTTTCTTTTCAACTATATTTAACTTCTCGACATATAGTTGCAAGTCGATAGGAATTTCCGGTTCACATATGCCCTAAATAAAATATCTATGTCTAGTTGGTCGGCATAATTTATTATAAACACGAAATGTAACAAATAGTTGTAAAAATTAATATACCATATTGGAATCATAGGTCGGACGAGGGCCGACGGGGACGGATACCAAAACCATGGCATTATACATGTATATAACAAACAATCAAAACCATGGCACTACACATGTATATAACAAACAATTAAAATCATGGCACTACACATTTATAATGTAGACTAATCTACATCTAAGAAATGGAGATGGCCGGAGCACTCACCGGTGACGCGTGCGAGGCAGGGAACGGCGAGGCGGGGCGAGGACGGTGGATGGCGGGCACGGCGAGGCAGGGGAAAGGGTCGACGGCGGGGACGGAATGACGGCGACCGGCGAGGTAGGGGAACGGATCGACGGCGGGGACGGCGAGCGGCGCGGGGAGGGAGAGAGCGACGCGGCGGCGGTGCGATGCGGGGAGAGTGTGGATCGAGTGATAGCGACGCAGGGTGGGAGTGGATAAGAATAGGGGCCGGGTTTTTTTTAAACTGAAACGGTTACTTAAAAATAGTGCACGCACGCCACTAACTGCACGAACATTACTGGCGTGGGTCCGGCTCACCACGCCGGTACTAGTTTTGACCGCGGTAGGGTTTTTGGGCCCACATATCACCGGCGTGCGTCCGAGCTTCACACGCCTGAGTGGACATGCGACATACCCACTGAGGGGGGTAGTATCCCACGCCGGTTGGACTTTTTTTAATTTGCGGGGAATCGATCCCCAAATTATCACCGGCGTGGGTTTTTCATGACCCGCCGGTTGATTGCCTGCCAGCTATAAACCAGTTCCTTGTAATGATAGGGAGATTTCAACGGAGGTGTTGTTGTGGAAGATAGTTTGAGTTGAGTTGAACGCGTAACAATTTTCAGTATGACCTTGAAGATCAAATCTCTCTTAATAGTACGGTTATCCTATTTAACTCAAAGTAACAAATAAAGACTCTGTCTTCACATGCACGATTGTAGTTAAAACAAACGAAACATTCTGACACCGTACTAGATAAGAATGTTAGTCCCTTAATCGAGGGCATCAGATAAACTTTCAGGACCATTAGAATGGTGATACTGCAATTCAAAGTTTCACAACCGGATCACATATTCGTTGATGCATATCACTGATAATGAATACGCCTCTAACCCACATTTCCAACATTGCACGTCGTTGGGAAGCCCTCGAGGTCGCCCTCACTGAGGCCTAGTTTGGCAGCTACGGTTTTCTAAAACTATAGTATTCCGAAACCATAGTATTCTAGTGCTAGGCAAGAGAATACTTCAGTTTAGAAAAAGAGGTCAAGAGTGAAGTTTTCTACAGTGCAAAAAAACAACGTTTTGGGAGGATACTACAATATCTTAATTGCAGTTTTCGTTGCCTCCAAACACCTCAAGTATGTGATACTTCAATATTTTTAGAAACTATAGTATTCTCAAAATACTTAAAAAAGTGAAGCTCCCAAACGGACCCTGATCAACCTCCCTCCTTCCAGCTCATCATCATCTTCCTCTCCCGCTTCTTCCTCCCCCTGATATACCTAGTGGACCACATTGATCGTCCACACTTTCAGGTTAGAAATTTAGATGATCGAAAAAACCTGGCATAAAAAACGCAACGCGAGATGTATATGTGCAAACATAGCATAGAAAGATGTATATGTGCAACCATAGTAGTATCATCACAGCTCGGTTATCTAAAAAAAAAAATCATCACAGCTCGATCCTGCATTTCCATGGAGAAATTAGCTACTTTTGTGCGTGACCATCCATCTGCATGATTCGCAATCCTATTTTTATCTTTGTGATGAAAAGGAGCCCTGGACCAAAGCATCCTGCCTGCGGGCCGCCTTTTCACCAATTCCTCCACGTCTACTGCCGCTTCCATGCATGAGCTGAGAATTGGGACGAGGGGATCCAAAAGTTTGCACATCAACCCAAACCCCACACTGACACACAAACACCATCTCTCGACTTTAGGATACGAGAGAGAGAGAGAGAGAGTAGAGGGATCTTGACTCTGCTCTGACTCCACTCACTCTCGCATCTTCTTCAACCTTTAGCATCGTTCAGGTGAACCACCACCTCAACCAATCCAACAAGGAAACAGAACCACCACCCTCGCCAACCCAAAACCCTGCTTCTTATGCCCTCCAATCCCCATGCCTACCACCACATGCCACTGCACCTCACTACTACATCCATGGCCGCCGCAGGCGCAGCCCGCCGGCCTCCTCTGCTTCTCCGCATCCCATTGCTGCTAGCACTCGTCCAGCTCGCCGCGGCGCTTAACCAGGATGGCGTGCAGCTCCTCTCCTTCAAGTCCTCCCTCCTCGCCGACCCTCTCGCCTCCCTCGCCGGCTGGGGCTACGCCGACGCCACGCCCTGCGCGTGGAACGGCGTCGTCTGCCTGGCCTTCCCCGCCGTCGCCATAGCCGCTGCGGCCTCGTCGGATCAGATGAGGGTGGTCAGCGTGATCCTGCCCAACGCGCAGCTCGTCGGGCCCATCTCCCCCGAGCTGGGCCGGGTCGAGCACCTCCGGCACCTCGACCTCTCCGGCAACGCGCTCAACGGCACCCTCCCGGCCGACCTCTTCCGCGCCGCCCCGGAGCTCCGCGTGCTCTCGCTCGCCAGCAACGGCATCACGGGAGGGCTCCCGAGGAGGTCGGCCTGCTGCGCAGCCTCCGCGCGCTCAACCTCGCCGGCAACGCGCTCTCAGGCGCCATACCGGGCAACCTCACCCTGCTGCCGAACCTCACCGCCGTCTCCCTCGCCGGCAACTACTTCTCCGGCGCGCTCCCCGCCGGCGGCTTCCCGGCGCTGCAGGTGCTCGACGCCAGCTCCAACCTGCTCAACGGCACGCTTCCCGCGGGATTCGGCGGGCCCGCGCTGCGGTACGTCAACCTCTCCTCCAACCGGATCGCCGGCGCCATACCGCTCGAGATGGCGTCGAGCCTGCCGGCCAACGTCAGCATCGACCTCTCCAACAACAACCTCACCGGCGCCATCCCGGCCGTCGCGCCGTTCGTGGCGCAGAGGGCCACGGCGTTCGCAGGCAACGATAAGCTCTGCGGAGGCCGCTCGATAGCCTCTGCTCCGATGCTTCTTCCACCTCCGCCGTGGATCCCCCGACTGTGGCGGCGGGGGCAAAGTCGCCGCCAGCCCTTGCGGCGATACCCAATGATCCGAACGAGGCGATGCCTGGCGGCGATGGTTCTGAAGCGTCAGGAGGAAGACAAGGCAGGATAAAGCTGGCCACCATCCTCGCCATTGCCGCGGGCGACGTGGCTGGCATCGCCATCCTCTTCGTCGTGTTCTTCTACGTGTATCAGGTGAGGAAGAGAAGGCAGCGTCAGGAGGTGGCGAAGCAGAGGATGGGGGCAGCGGTGTTCAAAAAGCCGGAGCCGGCGTCGGACGGGTCGCCGGACGGCATCGGCCGGAGCCTCTCGTGCTGCTTGCGGAAGAAGAAGGCCGGCGACGACAGCGACGACACGGAGGAGGAGGTCACGGACACGTCGGCCACCTTCGCGGCCAAGGAGGCGAACCTCAACGCAGATAAGGAAGCGGTGGCGGCCAAGAGGAAGGCGAAAGATAAGGACTCGTCGGTGCTGGTGACGGTGGACGGCGAGACGGAGCTGGAGCTGGAGACGCTGCTCAAGGCCTCGGCCTACATCCTCGGCGCGGCGGGCGATAGCATCGTGTACAAGGCGGTGCTGGCCGACGGCGCCACGCTGGCGGTGCGCAGGATCGGCAGCGACGACGCCGGTGTAAGGCGGTTCAGCGAGTTCGACGCCCAGATGCGCGCCATCGCCAAGCTCCGGCACGGCAACATCCTCCGCCTCCGCGGCTTCTACTGGGGCCCCGACGAGATGCTCCTCATCCACGACCTGGCCGCCAATGGCAGCCTCGCCAACGTCTCCGTCAAGAGTAAGCACCATCTCCACAAGAAGTTTCCCATGCCGATAGATACATATATACACATAGGCGCCATTGCTGACGCGATCGATCGCTGCGCAGGGAAGGCGGGGTCGTCGCCGATCAACCTCGGGTGGAGCGCGCGGCTGCGCATCGTGCGCGGCGTGGCGAGAGGCCTCGCATACCTCCACGACAAGAAGTGCGTGCACGGCAACGTGAGGCCCAGCAACATCCTCCTCGACGCGGACATGGAGCCGTTGCTCGCCGACCTGGGCATCCACCGGCTGGTCCGTGGAGCCGGGGACAGTAGGCTCAAGCCGGCGGGGCGGTTCGGGAGCAAGCGATCGGCCAAGAGCCTGCCAGACATGTCGCCGCCGCCGATACCCGGAACAGCAGGGACGAACCCGTTCGCGGGGCCTTCCTCCTCCGCCGCAGCCGACGCTGCGGCACACTACCAGGCGCCGGAGGCGGCCAAGAATCCGGCGAAGCCGAGCGCCAAGTGGGACGTGTACTCGTTCGGCATGGTGCTGCTGGAGCTGGTGGCCGGGCGCGCGCTGACGAGCGTGGAGCTCTGCCAGTGGACGGCGGGAGAGGAGAAAGGTCAGCAGGCGTTTCTGCTGGCCGACGCGGCGCTGCGGGGGGAGCTGGAAGGGAGGGAGGAGACGCTGGCGAGCTGCCTGAGGCTGGGGTTCGCGTGCTGCGCCATGGCGCCCAACAAGAGGCCCGCCATGAAGGACGTGCTCCAGGCGATCGACAGGATACCGTCTCCTTCTTCCTCGTCCTCGGCGCAGTGACAACCTTGACCGTTTTGATCGTCCATTCCTCTCTTCTGAAGCTCTGCTTGTTGATTTTTTCTCTTCCTGGTGCTTGTGCATTTCTATGTTCTAGTAGTTTCTTGTCTGTACAATGATTTTTCTCCGGTCCAATTTCTGAAAGGAATTGGGTGCGTACGTGTTTGTGCATCTCAGATGTTGATAGTTTGCCTCTATACTCCTTTCAGAAAGCAGTCGTTTGTCATCAGTCATCATCATCAAAGTGGTTTGCATGCGTCTTGGTCAATAGCGGCTTGATTCTTGGAATTTTCAGACAAAAAGCAGCATATAACATCAACAGGACCTATGCAACCTGTTGTCTACATTCGTCTTTAAGATGGATACATTCTTGATTGCCTCTAAAAAAAATTCCAAGCGATCCAAATGGATCGATTTCCATTATCAGCAGACAACGGAAACACAACGGGTCTTGAGGCCCAGCATCCATGTGCATTTACACAAAAATGGATACATTCTTGATCACAAGTTGGGTCTGTCTATATATATTCTCCCGCGTGACGAAAACTCTGACCAAATGGTTATCATTACGACATCCCAGCCAATTGCACTGAATTACCTGTCTTTACCATTTGCCACTTATACCTTTTCCCATTTTCTTATACTTTTAGGCACCATTTCATTTTCAGGGCAGTTTTTCTTTTTCTTGACAGTGTACCATTGAGAATGGCAGGAATCTACAGGAACAACACCCGTGATCCTTGGGGCGACACGAACATAGATCCCAGATATATTCTATTTGCACGTGAGAAAACTCCAAAAAGTGTTGGGACTCGGGGGATGGATGGGCACTAAAACAATCCACATACACCCACTCCTTGCTGCAGGTTGTACTGGTACAACATTATCATAGTACAACATACCTGCGTGCCTTGCTGGCTATGTGTTTTGTCCTGGAGCTCCTGGTTAAAATGAATCTAACTGTTCCCTCTGGATCTCTTGGTTACCATGGATCTCCCTGGTTTACATGAGATGACATGGAAGTATTCTGGACTGGCCACTTGAAGAAAATCAATTCTGGTAGAAACCAAAGAAATGTAATAATCTACATTGCGGAAAACAATGGTTAAAACTAGAGGCATATGAATACAAAAAGGAAAACCCACCTTCTTTTACAGAGGGAGTAAGCAATTTGCATGCAAAGTCCACGAGAACTTTGGGTAGCAGAAAATGCACACCAAAGGCTATCTCCAATCATGCAGATTTCTTCCAAAGTTGTACAATTTAACAAGATCACAGATTAAAATCCTTGATTTCCGAAGCTTTAGCTATTGATAAACGAGAGTCAGTGGGAAAGCAATCATGGTTGACAATTTTGTTAAATAGAAAAGGGAAATATGCAGACGGCCAACGCTTTATTTCTCTTTGTCAGGGTTTTAGTACTTTCAGCTGCTGGGCTCGAGGCCTTTTGTTCGGTGTGTGGTCAAGAGGCTGTTGATTAGGCAGCTGACCCATTGATGCAACCTTGGCACTTTCCTTCGTGTACAGAAGGCTAATCATTCTCGCAGCAAGGCTAGCAATCCAGGTAGCAGCTGCTACGGGTGGGTCTGATACTGTATTCTATTTGTTGTATTATTTCAAGAACCAAACTTTGCAAAATTCGACAATCAATCAAATCCAACACCGAGTGTGTTTGGTGATAAAAATGATACTCTGGAATACTCTAAGGACTTACATTTTATCATGATTGTGGAAGTGCAGCCGCACTGGAATAGTATGTGTGTTCTGGTGCAGGGATTCCGAGCTAACCAGGTTAAGTGAACACTTAACTAGGATTTGCCAAGCTGATCCACGCGTCTCACTATTACGTCCTGTAAAAATGGTCCAAAGTACTGTACATTGTTGGTAGCTTTCACATTCTCGATGAAAATTTTGCTATTTATCCACACAAAAAAATGCAGAGAACCATCTGGCTTTATTGATAATGAGATCCATTACATCGACCAAAGAAACCCAAATAAATACTCCCTCTGACCCCATTTTAGGGCTTCTTTGATTCATAGGATAGGGAAATCAAAGGAATAGGAAAGAGATAGGAATAGAAAAGGATGGCAGGTGCAAACCTTGTCTCATTCCTTGTGCATAGGAATCAAAGCATGAGGTCTGAGTGGATTATTTTTTCCTCTACATTTTGCATTGAAACTGAGATCCCGAGGAAAAATTCCTATGATTTTCCCTTCCACAATTCCCATGAATCAAAGGAATGAATAGTAGCATCTTTGGAAAATTTCCATCCCTCTACTTTTCCTCCATATTTCCTCCAACTCAAAGGAGCCCAAGTGTCGTGAGCGGTTTAGAAATTTATACGTACGTGGTTCATTTTCCGCGACACATTTATAGAATCGGAGGGAAGTAACAAAGATCCCAACAAAACTAATTGTGAGAAAACATCTTGGTATAATCCAGATGGTGTTACTCCAAGGCCCATCCAGAAGTATCCCAAACAACTTTGAAATTCGGTGTCTACTACTAGACTACTACTGACTGATAGGCTGGCATGGTTCAACTGGCGCGGGACAAAATGCATAGATGACCTTTCGCCGTCCCTATCACAGATTCGGAGTTAGAAGTTCCAGACACAAATTTGTTTTCAAGCAGTTATACAGACTACAACTGCTGGTCAGCCACCACTGATGACTTCCAGTTACCAAGCAAAGCCAGTTGATATCAATTAAGTAGTTTCTGAACACCGGTGCAGTAACAGTTTACGGAAGAGGAACACAAGATGGAAAGAACCAAAGCAACAGCACCATAGCGAACTTTACGGTCTGATAAATCGAAATCATTAGGAAGAATCCCAATGAAGTACCTATCAACTGAGAACTCTATGCATTTGGGAGGTCTGGGAGGTATATGCAGAATTGCATACCATGGGCTTAGTTTCCAATATGTCAGCCAACATATAGCCCTGGCGAAGATCACATACTGCATGAACTGGAAAGAAGTACCCTTTGGCTCAAATGAAAACCAACTAGACTTAGTTTCACGGTGATTTAGTGCTGTTTGTGGGACAGAAGCACAGGTAGAAGGCCCACGCCTTGATGCCACCCAGCTGACCAGGCCGCAACAGGAGGGCACCCCTGCCTTCATGCTACAAAGTTATGGCTTCTTCAATTTCCTAATATAGAGTTTATATTCCATAATTTTGAGGCCGCCCCATCCGCTCCCCCAGCTGCACCGCCTTGCTCCGTCATCCTCAGGTTGAAACAGTTTGGTATCAGAGCCAATGATCACCAGTGCCACCATGGATCAAGATCAGGGCGTCAAGTTTGGCGAGCTAAAGGAGCCCATCCACCAAGAGATGGCGACATTATGCATCTCCTTCCAGGACGTCATCAGCACACAGCTACAGAAGCTCGCCGAGCTGATGCAGGACATTGCACAGCAGCAGGAGGACCACATCGCCGACGCCCTATCGCGCCTGAAAAAAATCCCAGGGCAGGAGGCGACCTCCATCACTCTGCACATTGCACCGCCAGCATCCTCCGCTGCCTTCCTTGCGGCACTAGCACGTCAATCACCTGAGGGTGGCGCCCCCGCACAGTTGGCCTCCACGCATTCTCAAGCTGGAGTTCCTGACCTATGATGGCGAGCACGACCTGCTACCCTGGCTTAATCGCTACGAGCATTTTTTGCATTTTTGCCAGGTAGCGCACACTGACGAGCAAGAAAACATGGTTGGCATCCTACCACTTGACGGGGCTGGCTAAGAAGTGGTATTGCCACATGGAGTGCAAGCCCGGGCAACCTGCCTCGAAGGACTTCACCGACCACCCTTCCGCAACAACCTGTTCGGCGACCTGATTCTGCTTCGCTGCTCAGCTACGGTGGCCAACTATCACAAACAGTTTTTGGTCCTCGTCTCGCATTGCAAGGTGTAGCATAACGACAAGGAATGTGACATCTTCATCAACAGACTTTGTGAACCTCTCAAGGCTCAAGTTCTCCTCAAGCCAACAATGCATGAGGATGCCATGGACTTCACGCGCTCGACTGCTCCGAGGCCTTTGCTACAACTGTGACAACCCGTTTGTCCCTGAACATCCTTGCAGAAACATTTTATGTTGCCGATTACAAGCGACTCCGACGACGACAAGCCTACCACCGACACCAAGCAGGAAGATCAACCGCAAATTTCCTTGCTCGCCTTGTCCGGCATCCGCAGCTCTCACACCATGCAGTTGTGCATGATGCCCCTGCCATTACCCGCTACTTCAGAGGACGAACTGGAGCATTAGTGTGATGCACTCTTGACTAGTAGCTCATTCGACGTACTAATTCTGCATTTTCGGCTCCCATGCCACTGGTCAAAAAGCATGACGGCTCCTAGAGGATCTACACTGACTATCATGTCCTATCGCGGTGGTTGAGGTGCTCCTTGGGAAGCTCACATCTTCACCAAGCTTGATTTTCGATCAAACTCCAAGTGCCTCTTTGGGGGGAACGTCTGTCGCATACCTTGGCCATTTCATCAAGGCTGACGGTGTGGCCATGGACTCCTCCAAGGTGGATAAATATTGGCCGGCGTCGGTGGATGTCAGTAAGTTTGTGCAATTCATGGCTTCCTATGTCTAGTAGGCTACTCTAGCCTATTTATCCTGGACTAGGGCACCATCGTGGCACCACTAACTCGTGTCCACTGTAAGGACAGGTTTTTACTGTCGACAAGCTAACCTCAAGATGGCATTGACCACAACACCGTGCTCCACCTTCTAGATTTTACAACGTCGTTCACCATCGAGTGTGATGCCTCAGGCTCCAGGTTCGTGCAGTTCTCCACCAAGGCACTGGACTGATTGCCTTCTTCAGCTTGCTCATCGTAGAACGCCATCGGAAGCTCGCTGCATATAAGGGAGCTCATCAGGCTTATCCAGGTTGTACAGCACTGACAGGCGTATGTTTGGGGTCACTCCTTCATCGTCCGCATCAACCATTGTGCCTTGAATTTTCTGCTGGACCAACGGCTATCCACTATTCCTCAAAATGAGTGGGGTGAGCAAGCTTTTGGGTACGAATTCACCTTAAGAGTTCAAACCCCGCGCGCAGAACATCATCGCTGATGCTCTTCCCCACTACGATGCCGACCAGGGGTTGCTTTGCCATCTTTGCCCCCTGGTTCACTAATCTTCGGCCACAAATGACACCAGCACACTCACACTCTCGCCGCCGAGCTAGGGCCACCTTGGGGCATGGTGGACGGTGTGGTCTGCCACAATCGACGCACGTACCTTCCAACCGGCTCGGCTTTCCTGCCTACTGTCTTGGCCACTACTCATGACGACGACCATGAGGGGATCCAGAAGACCCTCAATCAACTCTGTCGGGACTTCTACATCCCCTAATATCACTAGGTGGGTCCACAACTACAACCACGCTTGAAAACACTTTCTAGAGTAACAAGACGAGCATCTTCAACCCACGAGATGCTTCGTCCCTTAGAGGCACCCTCGGCCGTGTAGGCGGACATCTCAATGGATTTTGTGGAGGGCCTACCCTAGGTTGACGGAAAATCTGCAATTTTAACCATGGTGGCCGCTTCTCTAAGCATGCCCCTTCATAACATTGCCGCACCCATACCATTTGTGGCAGGCACCTTTGTGCATCTCCATGGCACTCTGGTGTCCATTGTGTTCGAACGTGATCCAGTATTCACCTCCAACTTCTGGAAGGGTTTATTTGCCATGTGTGGTACCTCTCTTCAGATGAGCACCACGTTTCAAACCCATATGGACGACCAGTCTTGGCAGTCAACAGGGCAACTGCCACGTGCCTCTGTTGCATTATCCGGGGTCTCCATAGTGTGTCGACTTCCATGGGCAGAATTTTGCTATAATTCCTCCTTCTATTCCGTGCTCAAGACAACACCATTTCCAGTGGAATATGGTCGGGAGGGGCGTTCGGCAACTAATGCTGAGCTTCAGGAGTGTGACCTATTCCGTGCAGATGTGCAGAATCATCTTACTCAGATGTATGCCAACGTACACTGGGATGGTCATCTCCGTGGGCTTCACTTCGTCATAGGTGACTAGGTTTGGTGCACCCCCACCATCATGCGGTGACCTCTCCCCCTAGGGCGCCCAGGGCAAGTTGAGCACTCACTGCTACAGGTCATAATGCATCACTGCCAGGATCAACGCTGTCACCTATCACCTTGAGTTGCTGCCTTCCCCTCGCATTAATGATTGCCTTCCATGTCGGCCTCCTTAAGGAATATGGACCACCTCCAGATGCTACTCCACTGCTGCTTCACTTTCTACATGCCAAGGTGGTGCCCACGCCAATCAAAGCCCACCAAGCTGGCAGGTGCTCAGTCAACGGGAAGGCATGTCTGCTACAGATGCTTCTTAGGAAGACCTTGCCACTTTCCAGGATAGCAATCCTTCATTCCAGCTCGAGAATGAGCTATTTGTCAAGGGAGAGAGGGATGTTATGGGAGGACAGAAGTAAAAGAGGAAGGGTCACCCTTGGCGCACCCAGCTGACCAGGCTGCACCAGGTAAGGTACCCCTGCCTTTTGCCAACAATTTAGGACTTTTAATTTCCAAAGATAGAGTTTATAGAGTTTGTATTCCATAATTTTGAGGTTCTCCACCTATATGAGAAAGGCAGACGAGAAGTTAACCCTAATTGCTCCGTCTCTCCTATCTCCCTCTAAATCCCAGCCACACCACTCCCTAAACCCCCAGCCGCAGTAACACCTCAGTCCAGCTGCACCACCTCTCTCCCTCTAATGACTAATCCACAGGCTGTAACAAGTGTCTCAGTCACTAAGTTGCTAGTTCAAAGAGAAGAAAAGGAATATCACAGATGAAACTGAAGCAGTAGTTTACGAACGAAGACCAACTCACAACAACCTAAGAGTTTCAGCTAATATGGGTCGACTGCACTCATCTTATTAAATAATGTCGCCTGCTAATTCCATAAAAAATGCTAATAATTCATTGATTGCAGATCTGGTTTATCCTCGTTGGATCAAGAGTTAATGCCTTCCTTTTACCCCTTTTCTTCATTGTAATGTAATCCCAGTGTTAATCGATTACTCCTCTTATGTTAGGTGCCCTGTGCCCCTTTGCCTCGGCATTATTGATTGTGCTACCTATCATCTGCATTAAGCCGAACCTGTAAGTGACGATTTCACTTTTCCTGAACAACATCAAAATTAAAAACTAAAACTCTGCTTACAGACTTGATTTAAGTAAGGACAGTGACTAAACCGACAATTGCCAGCATTTAAAAATTATTACCCAAAATGACATCTACACAAACAACCATTAAGCAGCTGTCCTCGAGACCCTTGGTTGTGCAACAAGATGTGATTATAAATCACAGCACTGCTCAGACTGTAAGTGTAGAAATCATGTTGAGAATGAATGCACCAGTGCAAAGGCAATCACAGTGTAAACAGAACTTATCTGGATTCCGATACACATGCACTCATCAGGTAAGAAAAGAAGCACATCTTATTTTAACCATTTATATGGTACAGCCATGCATATGAACAAAAAAAGGACCTAATAGCTACACTCTTTGTCAAAGTTTCAATTATCTCTCAACTGCTTGAGGAGATATGTACTTTGATATCCAGTGACCAGTGCTATATTCACATAATTGAATAAGTAAATCTCATATATCACCCTTAGCTAATATACTGCATGCTCTATTATCATTATGTTCAAAGATAGCTACAAAAAAGAAAGATAACTGTCTTATTCCATGTCCCCGTGAAAAATAGAAACATCAATTTATCCCAAAATCCATGCTACGATGGCAGTCACTAACATTAAATCATTTGTCCAATGGTTGATTAAAGGAGATAACACAATCAAGGTTTAAACAGCAACATGTTAACATCATATAATCTGGCACCTGGATCACAGACTCACAGTTAGTATATTCAGTGGAATGGGCTTCGAACTCCACTCCACCAACATCGGGGTTCAAGATTCGCCTGTGATAGGTAGGAATTCACACACAGAGTCATTGAACACAAGCGAACTAAAAATCCAGCAACCAGTGGCTAAGACCCAAAAGCTGAAATTAGAGGTGGCGGCTGACCTTATTCCCAGTGTATCACCATAGCAAAGGCACGCCCCCTGGTAACTCTCATTTGCTTCATACTGTCAACTGTTTGTTCTGTTGTAACTTGTAACTTGTGAACTTGCTGCAAATGCTTAAAAGGTTTTATTAGGATAGTATGTTACATTATACACATAGTTACTTTTGGCCGGTTCACGCATCAGATCACAGTAGTAACCATCAAACGGGAATCATTGGGTTCATGAATCAAGAAGTACAGTTGTGAGTCAAAGCTGGTGAAGCAGAATTACTTGATCCATGAATAAGGTGCCTGGTTCGCAAACCGGATAGGTATTGCCCCTGTCAAACTCAATTTTCAAAATGTCACTGTCAAAACACAAACCTAGCAAACGGCGAATATAGTAACTGATCAAGATATACTAGGTGAAACAAGGGAACATTAATTTCAATGCATGTCAGAAAATTCAACAGCCAAACTAAGTCTCTCCTAAAGGATCAGAAACAGAGTAAGTCACTTTTTTTGTTAAGTTTAGACAGAAGGTGAAATTAAGACAAATAAAATCCTCTGAAAGCACACCTAGTTCTCGACACAGTAATTTTCTTGCGACTGATCAAATTATGCTAAATTGTTTTCTTAATATTAGGTAATTTGAATTGCTTGAATACAACTATGTAGTAGCAACATTTGATGTCTAGCTTCACATCAAATTAACTGAACATTGCATCCACTTTAAGATTTTGTCGGAGAAAAATATGATATTGTGCTTCCAACAGAAAAAGTAACTACAATGCAGCACAGAAGAAAGAAAAGAGAAAGCTGATTGCAAGTGTTGTGCCGTAGCATAATAGAATAACCAAGTCAGGGAAACAAAATAACCTTATCTGGTTAACTTTTACCTGCATAGTATCTACCCAGTCCATTTTTCACCTCCAGAATGACAAGATGGTAATAAAATCGATAAAGGCAGCACAATATAATAGGAAAAAGTTAGTGTATGTATTCAATGAGTATAACAAGACAAACCAAACATGCATTACTCGAAGCTCAAAACATTATATGAGCCTTGTTTTGAATCTTTTTTTCTGTTGTCCCATGCTTGCATGAGGATGTATCACATTCTAGATGCAGCCGAGAAGAATAAAATTAGATACAATGCTAATATATCGCAGCCTGCCCAAAAGTAAATGCATGTTATTGCACAGTGCCGACAAGAGGGTATAAATGTCGTAGACATAAACCTTCTGCCTCATTATTGAAGTTACAACTCAACTGGTGGGTTACAAATCCATTGCAAGAGTAAGAAATCAGTGGATGACACCCTATTTTGCCGATTTACCTAACAAAACTGATACACAACAAAACATCAGCATCCCTCGTGGGGGTGAACTCTGTAGTTCTACAACACTACAGATATCTCTATTGACTGTATAGCAAAGTTTTTGTAGGCTCACGGAGATATACATCCATATCATATCCTACAAGATGCATTCTCCATGCAAGTGTCTGTGCATCCCTCCTTCTGTAACGGATACAAAGCCTCCTAAGTAAACGGTTGCCTACAGCTTGCGACACAATGAAATGTTTACTCAATGTGTACATCATGATGTCAACTGCTGCATTTAGATTTCTTTCCCAGCATAGGTAATTGATAAGAAGAGCACAGCATGCCGGTGTGACATCAATGCAGAACTCTTCAAGGATACGAAATATCCTAAGAGCGTCATCAATTCTCCTTACCTGACAAAGACCTATCATCCAGATGGTGTAAGGGTTAGAATCAACGGAGTCATATTCTTGATCAATCTTGATTAACTCTTTAACTGCTTCATCCAGGGACCCTTGTTCAAAACATTTACGGGCATTAGTGATTACTTCATCTTCCACTGAGAGATTGTACTTTTTGGGCAAGTAATCCAACCAGAGGTTGATTGCTTGCGACAATTTCTTCATCCTACAAAGTGACCTCATCATAGTATTGTAGATAGACAAACTAGGGGATCCATGACCCCGCAATATGTTCTGGAACAAGATCATGGCATCGTTTTCTCTGTGTGCCCTCCAGAGTCCATCAATAAGAGTCCCATATGTGATTTCATCAGGAGAGATTCCTTTAAGTTGGAGCTCTTTGAAGAGCCCCAGTGCACCATCAAGATTCTTCACTTTACAGAGTCCATTTATCAATGTGTTATATGTGACAACATCCGGAACAACTCCGCTGTCTATTATACCTCGAACAAGCTTGAAAGCTTTCAGCACCTGCCCAGATTGGCACATACTATCAACCAGCTTACGGAGGCTCTCACTATCCCTCACCTGGTTGGTACCGAGGGTCAGCCGAAGGAACAAGGAGGGGTTATTCCCCATCTCCATCTTATAAAAAAGCATACGAGCTTCCTCTAGCCTGCCGGCTCTATAAAGTCCATCAATGAGTGCATTGTATGTCATAACCGTCGGATGGCAACCAAGTTCTCCCATCTCATGGAAAACTTGCATTGCCTTGTCTATGAGTCCTTTCTTGCACAGTCCACATATCATGATAGTGTGTGTTGTGGAGTCCGGGACCACGTTATTTTGCAACATCTCCAACTTCAATGACTGAGCTCTATCCAGATTACCGACATCCCAGAAAGCCTTGAGCAGTGTGTTGTAACAGAAAGTGTCAGGCACTAACCCTTTGTCCTTCATCACATTGAGTAATGAGAAGGCATCCTCCGTTCTGCCAGCCTCTCCACAACCACGGATCATTATGGTGTACAGGATGACGTCTGGTGAAACATTCTTCTCCAACATTTCCTTGTAATAACCGAAGCCCTCATCAAACCGGCGGGCCTGGAACAGACCATCGATCAGACAGCTATAACCTTTTAACCCAAGTGCAAACCTCCCATCTTGAAGCAGCTCCAACCGCTCAAGTGCCTCATCAACCCTGCCAGCCTTGCAGAGCCCGCTCAGGAAGGCGTTGTATGTGACCTCATCAGGCGAGCAACCCTTCTCCTTCATGGAGCACAGAAGCCGTGCAGCATCCTCGGTCCTCCCTGCATTGCACAGGGACGAGAGTAGTACAGTATAGATCTTGACGTCGGGCACGATCCCCCTTTCGAGCATTTCGTCAAACAACTTGAGCGCGTCCGCCGACATGGCCCGTTTGCACAGACCGTCCATGAGCACGTTGTACGTGGCCTTGTTGGGCGGGCAACCGGCGCCGACCATTCGATTATAGAGCGACAGGGCTAGGAGGATGACGCCGCTGTCGATGAGGGACTTGAAGACGGTGTTGTAGACGAAGGTGGTGGGGCGGCAGTCGAAGTCGCCCATCCGGGAGAAGGCGTCGACGGCCTCGTGGTGCCGGCCGGCAGAGGCGTGCGCGGCGACGAGGGCCGCGAAGGCGGCGGAGGAGACACGGAGGCCGGCGGCGCGGGCGTCGGCGAGGGCGTCGAACATTGCGGCATCGGAGTCGCAGGAGAGGAGCACGGACACGGCGCGAGAGTGGAGCAGCCGGGACCGGAGGCGCCGGGAGAGAGCGGAGAATAGGAAGAGGCGGATGCGGGATGCGGCGGGGAGGTCGGCGCAGAGGAGGGTGTCGGAGACGGTGTGCGCGGTGAGGTGGGGCGAGAGGAGGGAGAGGCAAGGGAGGAGAGTGGGGAGAGAGGGCGGGAGGGTGGAGAGCAGCGCGTGGAGGGCGTCGGCGGCGGCGAGCTCGGCGCCCGGGGAAGGGGATCCGGCGGCAGCGGAGTGAGTGTGGATGGGGACGGCGGCGGGTGGGAGGGGGAGGAGAGAGCGTGCCGCCGCCGCACATCTCATACGGTCATCGAGGGGAGGGAGTACGAGATGGAGGTTTCCGCGGCGGCGGCGGCGGCGGCAGCGAAGACCAGAGAGGGGGAGAGAGAGAGTCGAGGGGAGGCAGCGCGGCGCGGCGAGGGCTGGAAAATAATTTCGGAAGTTTTTCTCGCTGTGAATACTGCGATGGCGAATTTACCGGAAACTTGCGGAAATTCGTTGCTTTGCCATCGTTGTTCTATGGTACACACGTGCGCCTACTACAAACTACAAAGTGCGGTGGCAGCCCATTTACAAAGCAAGAATTTTTGAGATAGGGAAAACTTTATTCTGTGAAAGAAACTTCTTATGTACTCCCTTCGTATCAAAATATAAGATGTTTTAAAAAAGTTAAATGCTAAAACATTTTATATTTTGATACGGAGTGATATATATATATTTTTAAGATAATAGGCTTATCTGCGGAGTGTGGACATATGCTTCCGACAACTCTTTATATTTTGAAAATAATCGAAAATCATATTTCAAAAAGGAAACCTGAAAAGACGTTTGGATGTAGTCAATGATGTATATTTACGCGATTCTGGAAGGATGTTTGGCTGGATGATATACCGTTTTGTGATCAATACCCATCCTTGTATAATATTTTACAACTAAAACAAGTTTCGGTGTCCAATGTCACAGGTGTTCCTCCTTTAAACATAGAGTTTAGAAGAGCGTCAAGAACAAATAAAATCTTTGGGTACACTTGGTTCAGAGGTTGATGAATATCACTCTTACAGATCAACCAGATGTTATTGTCTGGGGACTAACTACATATGGGATGTTCTCACTTAAATCAATGTACCTTTGACATTAAATGACCATACGGTCTTTCTTCGTAAATATATTTGAAAAATGAAGGTGCCTCTGAAAATAAAGATTTTCATGTGATTCTTTTGTGACAATGATGAAACGATTCAACATCTGTTTATTTCTTGCCTATTAGCTAAACTGATATGGCGTATCGTTCATATGTCTTTTAACCTTTCTCCTACAACTAATAAAACAAATATATTCGGTAACCGGTTGAATGAAATTGATAAGAAAGACAACGTTCAAAGCCGTGTGGGAGTTTGCGCTTTACTGTGAACTATTTGGTGAGTCCGAAATGATTTTGTCTTTAACCAACCAAAATCCCCCTCTTTTTATGCAGGTTATACCTTTAGGTACTCATTGGATCAGGTCATGGTCCTTTCTTCAGCACGAGGATAAGTGGGGAGCCATGGACTCTGGATGCTACCGGCTAGAGTCGATGGCACGGGATTTTTTCAATGGGGAACCTCATTGCTTACTAGTAGAATTTAATGTTAAGGCTTAGATTCTACTTGTCCTTCCTTTTTAGATGGTTGATTCATGTATCAACGTTATGTGATCCATAAACCTTGTGTGGATACTTTGCAATAAAGTAATGAAGAGGTTGTATGGATAAATCGATGAGGAGGCCGGGGATATTTCCCCTTTTCGAAAAGTATATTTCAATCATCCAAAATCTCAATGTCAATTTCTTTCTATTCTTGGTTATACAAAAATGACAAAATCTGACAAAATTTTGAGGTCTAAAAATACGCATTGTTCACTATATTCAGATCTATATTTTTCTCATTATTGTGTAGCATGAAATACAAAGTATTTTTTAAATGGTATTTTTGCACACTTATAGTATATGAATGACTACATACATACTTTTTTTATTTTTTTAAAACTTAAAATTATGTTTTCTTAATTTTGAAAATAAAGAGCTAGGTTGAGCTCGGGCGCCATTTTGGGTTTCCTCTTATCAATCTGACTTCAAATTAATAAAACCCTTACAAATAACGAAAAAGTAGGGAGGTTTCATAAAAAAGTCACATGCGGCTAAACTTAGAG